>OZ026548.1:5768896-5796396 GCA_964020155.1 Chondrilla cf. caribensis
ATAGTCTGGGGTACAGTCTGTTCTACCTGTACCGTCTTGGGGTGGTTGGACATTACAAAACGGCAGAGGAGAGGCACTGAAGAAAAAGCCAGGGGTACGTGCGTACATAGGACTGTCCTCACATATATACATCGTATATGTGCGTGTGTGTGTGCGTGCGTGCGTGCGTATGTGTGTGCACATGCACATGAGTAGTTATGAATCTGAGTAAAACACACCACATTCGAGTTACAGATTTCACATTTTATCTATTCTTGCCTCATCGGTAGAATACATCAGTCAAATGTGGTACATCCAGCAACAGAGAAACATGTGCATGCTGTACGTACATACATACGTACGTGCCTACATGCATGTATTCATAAGTATATACATGTACGTATGTAACCACAGATATTCCAAAGTATTTGTGGCATAACAGTCACTCTCATGTACGTACACACATGTGCACTTGGTATTTTGCATGCAAGCAATATATACATATTCCTCGTTCCAGGTTTTGGGGTTTTGGAGGAGCAGAAGACACTGAAGACACAACAATTCTTGCTTACTTGGAGGTGATCCATGAGTAGCAACTCTCATCTGTGAAGCTGCAACCAAGGTCCTTGCCAAATCGGAACGGCATGGCATATTGGTAGTTTACCTGGTACCAGCTACATGAGTGCAAACACAGGGCTCAACCATTGTTGGAGCACCAAACAGGGACAGTACATGCCGTGCTGTGACTGAGAGAATGGACACGAGGACTTACCCCGAGTCTTCCAATGCAGCTAAAGTTATTCTTGAGAAGGCAGGATTCTGAGTTAATTGTCCGGTCATTGCCTCATTCTGCACAACAACAGACGGTGCTCTTGACAGAGTTGCATTCGTAATGACAATCACACAATTCTTACCATCACAAGATTGCTGTATACACATACGTATATATATTTTACACATTTTTCTGTTGGTATACAAACCAAGTACATACGTATACAAACATGCACATTGATGTCATCCCTAACACAGTTGATTGTAACAATTTAACATTTGAATGTGTGAGTGTTTACATGTGTGACTGTGTGTGTGCTTTGTGTGCTTTGTGTGTGTGTGTGTGTGTGTGTGTGTGTGTGTGTGTGTGTGTGTGTATGTGTGTGTGTGTGTATGAGTATGTGCATGCATGTTTCCACATGTGTGTACTGTGCATGCATGTACGTACACAAGTACATATGTGTGTGCATGATCATACATGTTCATGTGAGTGTATGTGCCTCTTCCAAATCACCTCAAATATCCTCTTCTCCCAGTGACTCCCAACAGTTGCATCTCCCCCTTGGTTCTCCAGTTCGGCACCAATCAAATTAGAACATCCAAAGTGACTACGAACCTCGCTCTGTGTGTTTAAATTACGTACGTACGTCAAATAGATACGTATACTGAACCATAGAAACATATGCAAATATCATGATCAAACAAACACACAGGCAAGTAAACAACAACAAACAAACAATAAGTAAACACAAACAAACACTGATAATCGAACAACAAAACAACTCAACAACAATCACACGAACAGAGTCAAATAGTGATGGAAAAGAAATACACACTAACACCCTGTTAGTCAATATCACGGTAAACAATCCAGGAAACAACAACAATAACGATATTATAAGCAAATAGAAGAACTAATGAATAAAACTAATCAAATGCTGACACAACATCTGAAAAAATATCAGTTACAAGACAAGAAACCCAGAAATGTATGTGATTGGTGATACCAGTGACAACACTCACTCGAACTCTTTCTGTGATGAGGAACTGTAAATCGTTGGACCGTGCTCCGTTGATTGTATCCCTCATCCTTGTTGTTGACATGACGGTGCTCGTGCCTGCGACGAATCTGGCGAGGAGAAAGAACTTGTAGAGTCATTTCAAGAAGAAATTCCGTGTGTGGAGTGCACGTATGTAAGAATGCATGTACGCATTCATTCACACATACAGGGAATGTGCATACATACGTATCTACATACACATACGTAGTTGTAAAATGTACACCACAAATGTATGTGTGGTGTACATACACACGTGGTATGTGTTACAGCAAGGTGTAATAACTTATGTACACATTTGTATCTACATCTTTGTGTGAGTTTCAAATTTTCCTTTATGGTATACGTATTCCCACAACACTGTACTGTCTATTCGATGTTGCAGAGCCTAACAATGTAGCTTGTTAATTTGGTTCATAGATCTGAGGACGGTGGTGTTAATGTACGACATATGGCACCCTTCCAGGAATGTTACAGCTTTGCCTTTCAAGCCATAATGACATTTCCTGTTTGCGAAACCTCCAGTTCTGCAGTTCAAGGAGTCTCTTCATGTTTGGTTTTCTGGAACGTTTGGAAACACAGTTCCTGGAGTCTCTTCATGCTTCCTTCCTGGACATTTCAACCCCGATGATCGTCATCAGTAGTTTCTGAACCCTTTAAAAGTCTAAAAGGCTTCTTAAGCCATTGAAGAGTTCAATGCAGCAAGAAATCCTCATTGCGTTCTAGTGACACTACATGCTCCTCACAACACACTAACAATACCATGGTGTACCGGTGGCAACCAGGAATTCACCATCCACTTTCATAACCAGCAAGGGATTTTGTGTACAAATGACTAGTACAGTACGCACACCTGTCATCTGTACGTACATAGTACATGTGGACACACATCTGTCATCTGTACATATGTACATAGTACATGTAGACACACACCTGTCATCTGTACATACATAGTACATGTAGACACACACTTGTCATCTGTACGTACATAATACATGTAGACACACACCTGTTGTTCTGCCTTGGGGGAAATCCCTGTGAATCTCTCGTTGTCCTTTCATTACCATTTTGATCCCTCCAGAAAGGGAACAGTTGGTTTGAAATACCCTACGCACACGACATAACAACACACACTATCATGTACGTACGTATGTACTAGGGGGATTTGACAGGCACAATGGGGGGAGCACTCACCAAGGCGTGGAGCAGTTCGTGCTTCACAGTTGACTTGAGGTCTGATCTGTCCAGCGCAGATGGACAGATGTTGGCAAATCCTGCCAGCGGTCTGTGTCGGAACGAACATATCCCATACATGGACACATGTACATACAGTGAATACTCGTTAATCTGCTACAATTAATTTTTGAGAAATATGGTGGATTAATGAGTTTGGCAGATTGACTGGATACATTACCAATTGTAGATAATATTGGTACTGGAAAATTGTAGTGGATAAAAAGGTTTGGCGGATAAAGCAGTGACGAATTAACGAGAATTCACTGTATGCTTACCAGGAAGCATACAGTAAGCTCACACATGTATGTATATGTACGTATGTACAGCACAGCACATGCACTACAAAACTAATGTATTTATATGTACTTACATATATGCAAAACACACACCACACACACACACACACACACACACACACACACACACACACACACACACACACACATACACACACAAGAAGATAAGAGTATGTACGTACATTCACATAGGTGATGTACAGTACAGGCATATGTGCATACATACATATGTACGTACCTATCTGTTGATTTATCTAACTGGCAGTGGGATGCGAATGCAATAATTTGCGAGGAACTACCCCCTCCACAGGGACTACTTCCGTTTGCTGAAATGTACAGAACGAAATCCACGTCAGCCACACCTGTCCCTGCATCCCTGGCTTGTTGGCAGTTAGTGCCACCGGGACATTCCTGACACCCCTACAGGTTAGAACACAGCAAATGTCATGTTACGCTCTGCTACGTGTGTCACACACACACACACACACACACACACACACACACACACACACACACACACACACACACACACACACAAACACACACACAAACACACACACACACACACACACACACACACACACACACACACACACACACACACACACACATACACTCAGGTGGCTTTCTGGTATTATAAAAGACCCACAAGTGGTGGAAGCGCCACAGGATCCCAATTCCTCACAGAGAGTATCACTCCCATTAGGGTTGATCAATCGAGTACCAGTACATGAGCTGTGTGGATGGAGGAGAGATAAAGATATCACTACCACCATCAGCATTCCGTTCTCCACTGAACCAACCGGGAGAGAAGAATGTTTCCACTGAACGGTTGCACAGATAAGACATTGCGAACAAAAGTCACCAATTCAGGAACAACGTCATTCTAGAAAAGCAACAGCAATATGAGAAGGTTGTATACGTATGTACATATGAAGGTTGATTATACTCTATACAAGTGTAGGATATGTGTTAGGTGGCTGTGCACATACGCGAGTAGTGCATTCATATGGTATTGTATTCGTATATGCAACGATAGGGAGATCTCCTCATAAAAGTGTGTGCGCACATGCACGCATGCATACACACGCACACAAACACACACACACACATGCACACACACACCACACAAACACACACACACACACACACATACACACATACACACACATGCACACACACACACACACACACACACACACACCACACAAACACACACACACACACACACACACACACACAAACACACAAACACACACACACACACACACACACACACACACACACACACACACACACACACACACACACATGTACACATAGTCATGTACAAGTAAGGCATGACTGTGAAACAAATTCTTCCAAACCTGGATCAACTCCCGTTGTGATACACTCAGCCTATATATAAATGGCCAAAAAACACAACAAAACCATTCAAAGCATTAGTACACACATGTGTGAGTAAATACATACGTATGTACGTACATATGTATTTACTGAAGTTGATGCGCAAAAGTGGTATATTTAAATTCAACAAGTAACACTATGATTGTGTGTGTGTGTGTGTGTGTGTGTGTGTGTGTGTGTGTGTGAGTGTGTGTGTGTGTGTGTGTGTGTGTGTGTGTGTGTGCACATGTGTATACACATGCATGCATGAGTGCATGTGTGTGGGTGTCTTCATGGGTGGGTGTGTAGCTTCACTCACGCATTAACGGTACTGTCATAGAAACTCTGTACTCTTATGGACTGGTAGGTCTGCCTCTTCGACACTGAGTGACCAGAGGATGCCACTGCAGCATAGCTAACCTACAAAGTTGAAGTTGTAAGCATGTATGTAAGTACATGCACAGAGTATACCAAATGGCACATACTGTACAAATGATTGATGCTAGTCAACCAATTGTCAACGTGGACATTCTATCCATGGTAGCTTCCTACACTTAATGTACATACGTACGTATGACCTTGTGACTTTTTACTACCCAGATGTACGTACGACCATTTCAGTGAAAAATCTTTCAGACTATCATCACATGACAAATACATACACACTTGTAACTAAAATTGGCACAATACATTGTCCCATTGTCACTATATATACCACAGTATCATTTTACAGTACATACATTCTTCACTATACGTGATATTCCAACTATGCGCAAACATATATATACTGGAACTACAATGTGAAAGTGAAAACAATCACTGTACTGAAGTATTTCGGAAAATATCATACGATACAACCTCTTGTCAACGACGTACACAAGGGTTCATTACATAGTAACTTGATTCTCGATATGCATAGTCATTGAGACCAAAAAATCAGTTCTTGTTATCAAATATTCTTCTAATCAGGATTTACTTACTACTGTAGTAGCGATTGATTAACGTTCGCATTTGGACCGCATGTAGCCTACAGACGCCATTTTCTTGATTGCGTAATCTTATAATCCACTAGCGTGGCACAAGGTGATGGCTCCGTATATGAAGACAACGAGTGGGGGTACCCATCCGTTCAGATTCCGCTATCATGCATTCAAAATACGTGATACAGGACGTTTCCCCGGTCCAGTGTCCCCGTGCAGACACTGCACAAGGTAAAACCAGTGCAATCGTAGACAATTAATAATCCAGCCGTACCACACACCACTGATTTCAAGTAGAGTCGCATGTAGGGAAACTTGTTAGCTCCAAGAATCAACCGTGAACACAGCTACACAGGTGTTCAGGCTTCCGTACCGGATGAGTTCTATGGGTTGACTCCCGTCCGCTGAAATCATCTAATCTAGAATCTAATAGACGGGAACCGATCATTGAATCACGCCCCTTCTCCACTTCTCCTTTCATGGCACTGATCACAAAGCGTATTTCGACACACTAGTCCGTCAGACAGCAATTGTCTAGGTTCAGCGAATGCAATTATCAGACAGCTCTTTAAATTTCGGACTAAAAGTCTTCAAATAGCAATCCGGTTGTTATTCGTTGCGTGGAACCATAGATCATCTATAGGCCTACTACGAACCAAATACAGTCTATGGTGTGCATTAGAACTTACTTCACTGGCCAGTGGAGGTTTGTATCCGCATGTCTGTGCCTCTGAAATGTAATATAACCGCAACAGAGTATGGATAAAGAAGACAGCGCCAATGGAGTACAAAGCTCGACCAACACCCATCGTCGCGTCCACTGTTAGAAAACTAGGTGTGAACGTGGTTCAGGACCTCGCTACGTGAAGTAGAATATGTCCGTATTTTGCTGTATTATGTTTTTCTTTTTGAAATTGAGATCACATGGATAGATTGGATCATCACAGGAATACTCCGTACACTGTGGGGAGTATTCCTGATTCGTAATAAACTTTCAAATAAAAAATTGTTTTGAAATTCAAATGATATACTATATAGATTGAATCATAACAGGAATAAAAAGAATTAGATCAATTTGAATGAAACAGGTAAAGTATGCCTGTTGTGCATGTGCATTATAAGATAATGGTTAAATTTCATGATCGGCACTCCAATTATAGTGTACTTCTGTAAGTCAAGGTGAATGACTTAGATAGAAATTAAGACTTCTGTGTTATATCTTCTTGTGGGAGGTCAGCAATGGGAGAATGATGGAGACTGCTGGTAAAAAGGCCAAGGTGGTGCTGGCAGGTTTGAGCGGTTGGTGACAATTGTAATTGGCTGTATAACACTAGTTTCATACTGGTTAATTCTTTGAAAAGTTGCATGCTATTTTGCTGTTTGTTGCAAAAATGTAGAATATAGGTAAATTATTTGTTTCGTTGTAGTTTATCAAGTATAATGACTGCACATGTTGTGATATGTTTAATATGTATGACCTTTATATCCACATTGACCACCTTGCTTTTGTATAACTGTTTATATTATAATAAGTGGTAATGCTTGGGCTATTAACATTTCTCCTATTTGTGAGCTAAGCCTTGTAAGCATTCTGGTACTGATCCAGATTGATTGTTTCTTTGGGAGTACTATTTGTGGAGAACCTTTGTCACAGTTTGCATGTTTTGTAACATGATGCATGGCCACATTTCTTGACAACTTGTGCAAAGAGATTGGTTCCACTGATTGGTTGCGGAACTTACTCATTACAGTATGTTTGCACAACTTCCACTTGTGTTCACTTGTGCATGATGTGTGGATGCATGCATGATTCCTTTTGTAATTGTTCTGAGACAGCTGGACTCTCATATTGCATCAACTGTGTTTATGATTCTATTTACAGTGGTTGATTGAAGTGTGTTCAGTGTATTATTGTATGATTGTTAACGTGTGGTACGTATGTTTAGACATATTTATACATTTGATGCCATACCAAGAGCTACAGCTGTTGTACAACACTGCAAAGTGCTTAGCAAGAACAATCATCTCACATGAGGACAAAAATCCTTAGGGATCAGGTAAAAGGAAGATAATGGACACTGGCCATATGGATTGACGACGTCGGGTTAGTGTTAGTAGGTAGAGTTATGATTAATTGGGGTTAGATCTGGGATACTTTTTGACCTATAATATTTGGTTCAAAAAAGGATCCAAGATCTAACCCTACCCTTCTATGCATGCTCTACTACAGAGAGAGCATGACGCTAAGTGGATGTCATCAGTCCATATGGCCAGTAGGTCGGTTCATTTTACCTGATCCAAAGCCCTCTGTGCTGACGTCTTTCACATGAGAACCAGTCGTCTCTACAACGAGGAAAACGTTCCATTAGTGAGCAATTGAAACTCGTAGATTAGCCATCTTTTCGATTACGTAGATTGCACGTCATGTACAAATGTCTGCCAAGATGGACGTCACCATGGCTGACCAATTCGAGCTCCCGAACGACGAATTGACGAACCCCCTTTCGGCGCAATGGGGAATCGAAATTCTGTACGTAAAAACTTTGACAGCCTTCTTGATGATCGTTTTAAGCTTACCGACGGCGCCCGACCCGGAACACCCAGCCCCTGAGTCAAAGAAACGTGAGTGTCATTATTGTCCGTCTCTCGGCAACTGCTGCCGATCTTGACGAAAGTCTTCTACCTCCGTCTGTGACGCGTCCGTGCCCCCTTCCGACGGGAGGGACGGATCGAGACCAGTCGGTTGTGAACTCGTGGAATTTGCGCACAAAGAAAGTGCAAATGGGCCATAATTCCGCGAGTGTCCCGACGAAAAGCAATTAGATGCGTGGGCGACCAACTTTCGACTCGCTATGGACCGGAAACAATTAACCTCGCTAACGCTCGGTAATAACCTAGTACGTATGTCCGGGGAGTGTGCAGTTGTTCGGCTTCAATAATTGTCACATGACAGACACATGCGTATCGACAAATTCCGAATATGCAAATATTACGAGGTTTTAATCGTCGGTTGGTGATCAGCTCAACTTCTGTGAAGGATGACATTGCCTGTAAACTTGTTGTGGCTTTAGTGGCAGTATGACATCAGAATAATAATTGGCACTTTCACCCTGGTATGGGAATCCAGTCTTGCAATGTCTTTGATGATGTATGCACACCTACTTGTACATCAGGCACTATCGCCATCTGAGCACTGTACAGGGTCTCTAGGATACAAAGTACAGGGGTTGGAATTTCTCGTGATGAAGAGTTTGATTCATGTTTGCAAAGTACCAATTTGCAGATTTTTGTTGCAGTTTGTGTTTTTCTTCCCAACACCTCAAAAGTACTGTCCCAAGCCGACAAGAGTGGTAGGGTGTCATTTGCACGATGTGATGTGTGTTTCAACATGGACCATGGGTTCTATTGCGCAAAAGCTTTGTTTTCTTTGTAATTTCCTGTATTTTCACGAGGAACGGCCAGCAATAACACCACCCAAACCTATTCTCAACCACCATTCTGATCGCAAGAGAACAGGAGTGCAGTCCTTACGAAGTTGCATGCAAGTATATTCCTGCTGGTCACTTTTGATATTTCCAAGGATTTTATTGTGATTTTGCTTATTCTGCAAAGTTTAGACTTGATCCTCATTTTGCTATTGTTCTTTCAAATGTACTTCAATTGTTGGTAAATACTCTCTAGTGTGTTGGTAAAAACTGCCAAGTCGCCAATTTGTTGGTAAACACTGCCAAATCTCCAGTGTGTTGGTAAACACTGCCCAGTCCCCAGTTTGTTGGTAAACACTGCCCAGTCCCCAGTTTGTCGGTAAACACTGCCCAGTCCTCAGTTTGTCGGTAAACACTGCCCAGTATGCTTCATTTTAAGACAGTGTCTGGTGCACGTCTTTGCCACTTGCTGGTTCTGTGTCTCTTACAGCTGCACACTGCCAGCTGCACAGATGAGAATTTGCTAATATGGAACAACATCACAGATGCAATTGAGCGGGGAGCACTCTGCAATGATTTCAGCCCAGCGGGGTATTTCATACGCAAAGGTGAGCACTTGGAGAAGAAATGGGTGATATTTCTTGAAAGTGGTGGAGGATGTGGTTCACCGCGGAGCTGTACTGAGAGATACATCTCGCAGAGTGTGAGGAGAGATTACCAGCACTACGACTCCTCCCTCCAGTCATTGGTGACTGATGTTGAAGGAGCTTATCGCGATCATGGGCATGACTGGGATGGATTCACCTCCAAACTGATGACATCGTTGTGGAATTTCAGGAAATCCCCCATTCACAGGGAATATACCCAGGGGAACTTCTCAGCTGAAGGCAGAGACATACTGTCTCCTAATGTACAGGAGAATCCTCTATACTTCAATTATACACATGTTGTGGTGCCTTATTGCAGCAGTGACCTGTGGCTTGGAGCCAGTGAGAACTACAAACTTGCTACCAATCCTGATTTTCAATTTAGTTTCAGCCCAATTGAAACTGAAAATGAATTCACCTTCAGAGGGGAAGCCATTTTCAAAGCAGTCATCTGGGATTTGTTAAATTTGCACAGTTTGGATTCAGCGACTGAAGTTGTGTTAGCAGGTAGCAGTGCAGGTGGAGTGGGTGTGGTCAACTACGCCCACTGGGTCTATGATCGATTGTCCGCCACTGGAGGCAGTCTGTCGTTGCTGGTCGACTCAGCCTGGTTTATCAATTTCCATGGAAACATGGAGAGGCGGTTTTCCCCTGATACCCTCCACTACCTAGGGATACCAGCCAATCACTCGTGTAATGACCTCTCAGAAGGATACCCTTGCTGCATCTCAGCCAAGTGTATGCTCTCAAATCCCTCGTACTACCTGCAGGACGTCCCCACCTTCGCTGTGTTCAGTTTGTACGACCTCTATTTCCTCACGGACTCCCTCAAGTCTGTATCGACGGAGAGGATTCTTGATGCTTTGCGGATTGTGGCGGAATACGGTGGAGAAATGAACACCACCTTGGTGGATACGTCTTTCCACAATCCCTTGTTCAGCTACTTCGTCCCTTCTTGTTTGCAGCATGTTTATTTTGCTGTTTCGTCGTTGTGGGAAGGGTTGCTGAGAGACAGTGGAATCAGTGAGATCGTGGATGACAAGAAGTTTGGGTGAGTGAGGTTTGCCATATGACTCACAACATTTGGTTCTTATATTCAAATGACACTCTTTGTCCCTTTTTGACAATTATTGATGATTTGAAGGTTTTGTTTGTTGAAGTATTTTTGGTACCCTGCTTGGTGATTGTGAAGGTGGACGCATAATATGGTTTTCAGCCTGCAGAATTTGTATTAACAATCTTTTTCAACTCTCTCTTGTCACATGCGTATGTACATGTTCACACACACACACACACACACACACACACACACACACACACACACACACACGCACACAAATACACACACACGCGCGCACATGCACACACACTCACACAAACACACACGCGCGTGCACATGCACACACACACACACACACACACACACACACACACACACACACACACACACACACACACACACACACACACACACATACACACACACACACACACACACACACACACACACACACACACACACACACACAACACAGTCATATAGTAAGATCAGGAGTGTGGAGTTCCTTGCGTATAACTACTGCTAACAGTCAACATGGCTCCTCCATCAAAGATGCCCTCAAGCAATGGGAAGAATCAAAGAAGAATAACAGTGTAATCCGTTTTCGTGACTACTGTAAAGGTCCCCATTGTAATGCACTCTGTCCAGAGACTGTTGACCTTGGGACCAAAGAGCCGTATCTACACATAGGCTACCAGTGGACGATAGCTGGGCTTGTCCTGGGGATTTCCATAATCTGTGTAGTCGGGAAGATGATCCTTGTTGTTTGCATTCGAAGACTTGATAGACAACATGAGCACTTTCTCCACTGGCTTGATAGCAATCCGTACAAAGAGCACAAGGTGTGTGTGTGTGTGTGTGTGTATGTGTATGTGTGTGTGTGTTTGTGTGTGTGTGTGTGTGTTTGTGTGCATGTATGTGTATGTGTGTGTGTGTGTTCGTGTGTTTGTGCTTATCTGTATTTTAGTTTATACTATAATAAACACAGTATATATTTCTGCATAAACTTTCACATCCTGTATTTGTGTAGAGTATACAACAATGCATATCATGCATCAACTGTGTGTGTGGGGTGTTTGTATGTGTACAGTGATATGTATACTCCTTTGACTGATTTCTTGTGTGTGATATGACCTTGATTCCATGCATCCAACTACGTATCTTTGAGCTCACCTGTTAACCCTTCTCTTGCACAGCTTGCTGCATCCTCTGGTACAAAGGCTATATCAGTAGCTTGTTGGAACTTGAAGTATTGGGTTAAACTCTCCAAAAAGGATTTGAAGAAAGCTGAGTCATCCAATATGGTCTCAAGAGGCAGACTGATGTCCATTGCAGCTGCTTATGACTCAAACCTAGAGTCTGGACCAAGACTGAGCAGCAGAGCCTACTCTGAGGATGATATGCCTTCTGATCTACCAGGTTTGTGTGTGTGTGTGTGTGTGTGTGTGTGTGTGTGTGTGTGTGTGTGTGTGTGTGTGTGTGTGTTCATACATGTGTAGAAGTACATGTGTGATGCATCCAATCCACATGCACATAGCTATACTGTGTATCCTCTAGTGTGTATGCTTGTAGCCTTTTCTCTACCTAGCTCTTGTTTTTTCCTCTTCTGCCCTCTAGCGCATGACATTGCAGAAACAATCCAACAGTTCAATGCTTCTAGATTGGCTGCTAGGAGTGGGAGGAAGCTTCAAAGTCGGAAGACCAGGAACAACAAAGAGAAGCTTATCATCCAAGAAATATCCACTTTCTTCAAGCCAGGAGAGCTGGTTGCCATCATGGGGCCCTCTGGAAGTGGGAAGACAACGTTTCTTGATCTGCTAACTGGAAGAAGACGTACTGGAAGGAGGGAGGTTTGTTCCTTTACGCCCTATATGGTGCCGTTTGTGTGTGTGTGTGTGTGTGTGTGTGTGTGTGTGTGTGTGTGTGTGTGTGTGTGTGAATGTGAGCATAACTGTGTGATATGCATGTACATGTGTGCATATAAACGTTCCAACGTGTCTTTCCTACTACCACTGGTCATCGTAGGGTGAGATATTTGTGAATGGAATTGCTGTGGACCAGGTTCGTGACTGGTATCTCGCAAACACTGGATATGTCCTCCAGTTGGCCACGCCTTACTATGAGGAGCTCACTGTCAGAGAGAACCTGTCCTTTGCTGCTCAAATGAGACTTCCCAGAAGTTTCAAAGTTGAAGACCGGTTTATGAGAATAGAACAAGTTATGAATGATGTACGTATGTAATGTAATGTATGTGTGAGTGAGTGAGTGAGTGTGTGTGTGTGTGTGTGTGTGTGTGTGCGTGCATAGTTGTATAGAATAGTGTTGATTTTGTAAGCAAATCTCTCTATAAAATATGTATATTGTATTATATTATTGTTTGTAATATGTATATGTATAATGTGGGATGAAGTTTGCTATCTCACTCACTACTGCTTTGCATGTGCACAGACTGGACTCATATCGCTGGCAAATACTGTGGTGGGAGGGGCCACTGGGGCGGGGCTGAGCGGTGGACAGAAGAGACGACTGTGTGTGGCCATCCAACTTCTCAGCCTGCCCAGTCTGATATTCCTGGACGAACCCACCTCCGGACTGGATGCAGCTTCTTCCTATGAGCTCCTCTGCTACCTGAACAAGTTGGCCAAGTGAGTACCTGTGGCTTATGCCAGTGTGGTGGGGTGTACTTATGGTGTGTTGTGCCAGTGTGGTGAGGGTGCTTTATGGTGTGTTGTGCCAGTGTGGTGAGGGTGCTTTATGGTGTGATGTGCCAGTGTGGTGAGGGTGCTTTATGGTGTGTTGTGCCAGTGTGGTGAGGGTGCTTTATGGTGTGTTGTGCCAGTGTGGTGAGTGGTCTTATGGTGTTGTGCCAGTGTGGTGAGGGTGCTTTATGGTGTGTTGTGCCAGTGTGGTGAGGGTGCTTTATGGTGTGTTGTGCCAGTGTGGTGAGGGTGCTTTATGGTGTGTTGTGCCAGTGTGGTGAGTGGTCTTATGGTGTTGTGCCAGTGTGGTGAGTGTGCTTATGGTGTTGTGCCAGTGTGGTGAGTGTGCCTTATGGTGTGACGTGCCAGTGTGATGTGCTTATGGTGTGATGTGCCTGTGGTGAGTGTGCTTTATGGTGTGACGTGCCAGTGTGATGTTCTTATGGTGTGATGTGCCAGTGTGGTGGGTGTGCTTATGGTGTGATGTGCCAGTGTGGTGGGTGTGCTTATGGTGTGATGTGCCAGTGTGGTGAGTGTGCTTTAAGGTGTGTTGTGCCAGTGGTGGGGTGTGTTGATCTCACTAGTCCTCATAATTGTCTGTTGTATTCTATTGTATCTAATATGGATACTTTTCTGTTATTCTGTACCAGTTCATCAGTTCATCAGTTTACCACCCTATCTTACAGCATTGTGTGAAATGTGATAACCTTTCATGTGTCTGTCATGTGATCCAATTCATCATGTGAGAACCATGTGACTGAGTTGTTCTCCAATTCAACCTCCAGCTACAATCGATCCATCATTCTCACCATCCACCAACCCCGACTGGAGATTTTCCACATGTTCCATAAGATCATTCTTCTATGCCAAGGAAAGGTCAGCCAATTAATTTTATATTGGATTGTGTGACAATCATGTGATAGTCACATGTTATTCATGTGACATTTGCTGCACTCTGTTCAGATTGCCTATCATGGCACCCCTGATAAGGTGCATGAATTCTTTGTTTCGGCTCATGAGAACATGAAAGTGAAACTTCCCACACTTGAGAGCAAGAACCCCGCTGGTGAGAACAGTGTTTGTTACTGTAGAAGACAACTAGCAGTGATGTTTACTCAGTTTGTTTGCTATAGTCATTTTCTAGTATGTACTGATGATTTTATGAAATCAATTGATCAATATACATACCTACTTGTAGAATATACTATTGCTAACATTTTTTGTATCTCTCACACACACAAACACATGCACATGCACACATGCACACACACACACACACACACACACACACACACACACACACACACACACACACACACACACACAAACACACACACACGCACACACAACACACACAACACACACACACACACACACACACACACAAACACACACACACGCACACACAACACACACAACACACACACACACACGCACACACACAACATGTCAAAGATATGATAATGGATATGTTGGGCAACGAACAGTCTCGCAAGGCCATCCTCCAGCACTACCAGAGAACAGGCGAACCAGCTGAAGTTGAGAGTACAGTCAACAAAATGAAAATACCAGGGAATGGAGTGAGAAAGAGGTATGTTGTTGGTGTGGCCATGATGTATGTAGTTCTTGGTGGGCTTGTAGGAGGGTGTTTGTTCTGTGTCTGGAAATCAATGTAGTGTGCCATACAGTGTCCTTTCCACACTCACACAGGTTAGCCAAGGATTCGGGTTTCTGGAATCGCATCGTCTCGCTGGAGGCGAGGGCCATGAAGAGGTCCAAGATAGGGACTATGCTCTACATTCCTGTCATCTTCATCGGCTACGCCATTCTCTTAGGTTGGTACAGTACAGTAGGTTGTGTGTGTGTGTGTGTGTGTGTGTGTGTGTGTGTGTGTGTGTGTGTGTGTGTGTGTGTGTGCTCATGTTTGCAGTCCATGATTCCATTCAAATTTGGACCTGGAGTTGGACCTGGAGTTGGCCCTGCAATTGAATAACAGACTCACTCATATTCATATTTGCTTTGGTTCTTAGGTACAGTCTATGTACAGTCCCAAAATGGGACACAGATAATATCAGGGTTTGGTGTGTTCAGCTGTGCAAGTGGACTCTTTATGTTCCCTCTCATCTATGGCTACCTCTATCCAGCTGTAAAGGTAAGTTGCTATGGTTACATAGTTATTGGTTGCCATAGTTACGTACTTTATTCTTACCTGGTAGCTGTTTGCTCTCGAGTATGCTGACGGTGTAGGGAAGCCACTGGAATTAGTCTTGCAAACTTTTGTTCGTTTTATCACTCTCTCATTCCTACCACTGGTACTTTGTGCAGTGTTTCTATACCTTCTGGTGAGTGTGTGGGGTGTGTGGGGGTGTGGGGGTGTATGTGTGTGTGTGTGTGTGTGGGTGTGTGTGTGTGTGGGTGGTGTGTGTGTGTGAGTGAGTGTGTGTGTGTGTGGTGTGTGGTGTGTGTGTGTGTGTGTGTGTGTGTGTGTGTGTGTGGGTGTGTGGGCGGGTGGTGTGTGTGTGTGTGTGGTGTGTGTGTGTGTGCATGTGTGTGTGTGTGTGTGTGTGTGTGTGTGTGTGTGTGTGTGTGTGTGTGTGTGTATGTGTGTGGGTGTGTGGGTGTGTGGGTGTGTGGTGGGTGTGTGTGTATGTGTGTGTGTGGGGTGTGTGTGTGGGTGGCGTGTGTGTGGTGTGTGTGTGTGGGTGTGGGTGTGGGTGTGGGTGTGGGTGTGTGGCGGGTGGTGTGTGTGTGTGAGTGAGTGTGTGTGTGTGTGGTGTGTGAACCATTGAAATTTGATAAATTATTAATGAAACAAATTGACATATGTACATAGTCAGTCCAAAGATAGGTTGTCTACTTCAAATAAATTATACATATACCCATCCACTCACATACACACGATAGCACCAACTGGACCTATTGTGTGCACATTTGAGTGTTGCTATATTTCGTCACTCCAGGTGGTCCCTTACAGGTCCTACAACATTGTTGTGATCGTCCAGGTGGCCATTTTCAACCTGGCCATGAACCAGACCTGGATATCGCTGCTAGTGCTCATCGTCTGCCTCACCCCAACGTACTGTCACAGGATATCACCAATCGTGTCAGCCATAGCTGGGTTCGCTGGTGGATTCTTTGTGCCACCCAGTCTAATGCCTCCGTGGTGAGCCCCGAGAGTGTTCGTTGTTATCACTTGTGCTGTGGGAATCAAGCCACAAACACATCTATTGTTTGTTACAAACTTATTGCTTTGCGTGGGTGTTCACCAAAGATGCTACCATGGCTTTATCAGTGATATTGCTGACGTTGACAACTGTACCTCATCCACCCGCCCACTCGTTTGCTACAGGTACGTCTGGTTGTTCTACATCAATCCCAACTACTACGGTTTCTCGGCAATGGCTCGTATCCTCCTCAACGACCTCAAATTTGAGTGTGCGTATGATTCCGAACTCGAATGTTACCCCTTCTCTTCCGATTACATCATGGAGTACTTTGGGCTGAACACGGTGCAGCCGTTTGTCCACGTCATGGTGAGTGTGTGGTATCCACGTAGCGAGGACCGTTGAGTGAGGTCATCTGATGCAGGTTACATTGCTGGTGGTTGAGGCATACCCGTTCCACCGCCCTCCGTTGTGGTTAAAGAATCACTGGTTCTTACACATGTACTCAACACCTATACATGATGTACATGTGGTACAGTGTACATATGTTATACAATGGAGCCTCTCTATCACAAGCCTCTGAATAGCAGATACCTATATAATTAAAGACACCATTCTGTGTCCCAGTGTAATACTGTAGTCTATTAGGTGAGCTCTGAATTGAGGACACCTCTGTAATAAGGACTAAAATCAAGGTCCCAAAGTGTCCCCAATAGAAAGGTCCCACTGTACATTCTGCGTATGCAATGTAAGATAACATGGTATTACTTTGTATGTGATACATTCTGTGTGATATTGTCCATAATATATGTATTTTTGTTTGTAACTGCTTGTTGTGTGGACTCACCAAGTGTTCAGGTATTGTCGAAATTGCTTGCATGTGTTTGTGATACAGTAATGCCGGTCTACCTTATCATGACTTGTTTGCATGTGACAACTACACTGGTCTACCTTATCCTGACTTGTTTGCATGTGACATAACTACACCGGTCTACATTATCCTGACTTGTTTGCATGTATAGATCCTATTGATCATGACTGTGGTCTACCTGGTGCTGGCCTGGCTTGTGGTGTGGTTGAAGCACACTCATATCAGGGAAGGGGTTGATAAACTGCGAAAAGCTGTGAAGAGCAAGTGAGTTCATGTGTTTATGTGACAATGTAACAAGAGTGTGTCTACAGTATGCAATGATGATAGTATGATAATATGTGAAGAGTGTACTCCAGGAGTATGTACATGTGATGTTGTATCAGGAAGTTGGCTGTGCATTTTTTTGTGTTTGTGTTCACTTGTTTACTTGTTTACTGATGTGTCTGTAGATGCGGGTATAGTTCGGAGTGTGATCCAAATAGTGACGTCGAAATCCAGAATGGGTTTTCTGACTCACAAGATCTGAGGACTTTCAGCACCACCAACTCAACCACACCGAACGCCAACAAGCGTTGTGTACTGGACCCCACCTGCCCTCCGATAGAAGTATTGGACACTTCCTTCGCAGAAGATGATGACGTATTTGAGGTTGATCATAACGAGTGCTCCCTATCGCCGAAACAGGAGCAATCCGGTTTTAACCAGTATCTTGACGCACCTCAGGTCATCCATCCCCGTAGCAGGCAAAACAGTCCTCGGAGTTCATGGAGGAACCAGTGCTTATCTGGACCAAGTGGAGATGTGCCACAGACAACTTTAGATAAACGTGCTCGTTTGTGGGAAGAAATTGAGGCAGCCTATAAGAGCACCCAGTCACATGAGGATCAGGTAACTGGCATGCACGATAGCCCTCCTGGGGATTTTCCCCACAATGATGTGTTGGGTGTACACTCTGCAATACGCCAAGGAAGGGTTCCAACCCCTTCGATAACCATTGAAGAACCCCCTGAAGATGATGTGAAAAGTGACTGCTCAAGTGGTAAAAACTCTCCAGATGGTCTGCTGCTGACACCTGCCGTGAGCGAGGTTGAAAGTACTTCAGTTAACTCACTTCAGACCAATTCAACAGCCATGTCTACCTTATCGGAGGGATTTCCCATGGAGCAACAACCTAGCCTTCCTCAGACACAGGAACCACAGGTAGAGAAGCTCAATTTGGATGTCTACGACAGCAAGAAGACAACAGATGTTTACAATGACAAGGAGATTATGACAGCTGTGTACCACACCAAGAAGAAGATAACAGATGTCTACCACGACAGGCAGATGACAGCAGATGTTTACTGTGATGGTGGGTGTGTTGTTTATCCCGTCATCCCGGAATACCGGTATCGTACGATTAGCGGGGATATCGAGATGGAATCAACCGAAGTGTGACCTTGTATAGCTCCTCCGAGGATCAAGATAACACTATGAACACATACACTACACAACAGTATAGGCCAAACTTGCACTAAAATGTAATCTCTGTACGATAATAATTAAAACTGCTGTAGCTATTATAACAACATGTGGTCACGTGTATGTATTAGCCAATAGCAGGTAACTCAGTTATATCACCGATTAAACGACATTAGTTGACACGATATCTCCCGCGCTCCTTGAAAATGGTGCGGTTAGTATGGACGAGACGTTTCGCGTTTCCTATTTTCGAGTGGCCCACAGTGCCCCAACTCTTAAGACAGGTATCTTTACATACATCGTTCCCTTCAGAAGCTAGAAAGGACTTGAGAAACGCTGAAGATTTGAAAGGACGTCGTAATGTTGGCCTCAACTTCAGCGAGAATGTTTCCGCTCTTTCGTCTATACCGACCAGAGAAGTGGTTAGAGCTTGGTTCGTATACCAGCTCTTTAGATCCGACTACCTCGTAGATAAGAGTGAAATGGTAAGCACGCTGGTGTGTGTGTGTGTGTGTGTGTGTGTGTGTGTGTGTGTGTGTGTGTGTGTGTGTGTGTGTGTGTGTGTGTGTGTGTGTGTGTGTGTGTGTGTGTGTGTGTGTGTGTGTGTGTGTGTGTGTGTGTGTGTGTGTGTGTGTGTGTGTGTGTGTGTGTGTGTGTGTGTGTGTGTGTGTGTGTACGTGTGTATGTGTGTGTGTGTGTGTGTGTGTGTACGTGTGTGGGTGTGTGGGTGTGGGTGTGGGTGGGTGTGGACTGTGTACACATACACTTTCCGTTTATATGGAATATATTATCAATAACCTGGAACCCAAGAGGCCAGTGAAACACAATCGATGTGATCTCTTAGTACTTACCTACTTCACAGCTCATGAACTTGTCAAGAAAGCTTCTTGGGGAGGGCATTTTCAAGAGAATCATGAAAGCCACTGTTTACGGTCAATTTGTGGGAGGAGAAGATATTCCTGAACTGAAGAAGGTGATTGAAGACCTGAAGGCCAATGGTATCTACCCAGTTCTTGACTATGCTGTGGAAAAGGACATACCAGATTCAGAAGAAGTCTCACTAGAGAAGAGGTTTGTTGAATGGTTGAATCATATTCTCTTTATTGTGTTATGACCTCACCCCATAGATCAGTCTCTCTTTGCAACATCACCCTTGGTAGTGCTCCCATACACTAGTATAATAGTCAGACTTCTCTACAACATCACCCTTGGTAGTGCTTACATACACTAGTATAGTCAGCTAGGCCTCTTTATAACATCACCCTTGGTAGTGCTCCCATACACTACATAGTATACAGTCAGACCTCTTTACAACATCACCCTTGGTAGTGCTCCCATACACTAGTATACAGTCAAACCTCTCTACAACACCACTCTTGGTAGTGCTTACATACACTAGTATAGTCAGGCCTCTTTATAACATCACCCTTGGTAGTGCTCCCATACACTACATAGTATACAGTCAGACCTCTTCACAACATCACCCTTGGTAGTGCTCCCATACACTACATAGTATACAGTCAGACCTCTTCACAACATCACCCTTGGTAGTGCTCCCATACACTACATAGTATACAGTCAGACCTCTTTACAACATCACCCTTGGTAGTGCTCCCATACACTAGTATACAGTCAGACCTCTCTACAACATCACCCTTGGTAGTGCTCCCAGTATGCATGCTATGATTGACATGAAGGGAATTACTAGCCTGAAGGGCAGAGCAGAAGACCCCGATGACCTGCACTGCTCCATGCTATGCAAATCCACCCTCCATACCATGAGGTGCGTAGGGTGTGTGGCCACATGACCCACATACCTCAGGTCTGTGAGGTCTGCAGAGTGTGTGGCCATACGACCCACATACCTCAGGTCTGTGAGGTCTGCAGAGTGTGTGGCCATACGACCCACATACCTCAGGTCTGTGAGGTCTGCAGAGTGTGTGGCCATGCGACCCACATACCTCAGGTCTGTGAGGTCTGCAGAGTGTGTGGCCATGCGACCCACATACCTCAGGTCTGTGAGGTGCACAGGAAGTGTGGCCACATGACCCACATACCTCAGGTCTGTGAGGTGTACAGGAAGTGTGGCCACATTACCCACATACCTCAGAAACCAGGCTGTCACTGGCTCCTGGGTGATGTCATTGCTAGTCCAGAGTTCGCTAATGATGTCATAAAGTGTTATATGATACCTTTGATGTTTTTACTATTTGTACTGTGTGTACCTACTGTATGTTTGTATTGTATGATGCTGTATGTATTGTGTCTACTGTACATGTATGTACATATAATATATTGTATACAGTATTAATTTACCTTTTGAACCTACACACACACACACACACACACACACACACACACACACACACACACACAGGGAAAGAAGTCCAGGCTCTGTCAACAGTGCAGGCACACAAGGTATAACTACACATATTCTGTCTTAGCAATCACTCTGTACTTCAGGTCCACTAGTGGATGGTCAGTGCATACAGGTTTACCTACTGTACACCTCACACTCCCAGTTATGCTGTACAGTACATGCAGTACATACAGTATTGTACTGTACATGCTTTACAGTACATGCAGTACGTATGTACGTATGTACATGCAATACATACAGTATTGTACTGTACATGCTGTACAGTGCATGCAGTACATATGTACGTACGTACATGTAATACATACAGTATTGTACTGTACATGCTGTACGGTGCTGGTTGAGTATAAGAACACAGCCCACATGTAACATGACTACAACTACATGCACGTCTACGTACCTATACATGTTGAGCATAGTATATACCGCTGACTCGGTGCTGGTGTGTCTACCTCTTCAGGACGCAATTCACCCGAGTTCAAGTCCACCACAGTCAAAGCGCGTGTCATAAAGCGTGCCACAGCTCGAACCCACTTCTACGTTGGCGAAGAGGAGTGTGACAGCAACATGGAGAACTTTCTCCTATCTCTAAAGGCTGCAGCTGAATGCTCAGTTGGTACCACTGCTTTTGTCGCTGTTAAGTTGACAGCTTTAGGAAGACCACAGTTTTTGGTATGGACTGTGCGTGTGTGTACGTGTTTGTATTGAAGTGTGTGTGTGTGTGTGTGTGTGTGTGTGTGTGTGTGTGTGTGTATGCTTGTATGTTTTTATTCTTTTATTCTAAATCTTTGTTTTACAAAGTGAATTCATTGTGATATATGTACATATTTTTCACTGTCCTCCAGTTGGAGTTAGCTGAGGTCCTCACTAACACTAGAAGAACGTTTCACAGTATTTCATCCTCCCCGCTCCCCGCTTCACACTCGCCTTCCTCAGCCTCACCAGATGACTCCTTGAGCCTACAGTTGACCCCAGAGGATTTGGCCACTTGGCTGGGAAGACTTGGGGTGAGACAATACGTCTGGAGTGTATCATAACAACCTCTTGTTTACAGGACACCTGGGCACCTTGCTAGGGCTAGTATAGTGTTTGTACATTCCGAAGATGTGAAAAATCCCTCTGTGTGTGTTGGGTGTGTGAATGTGAGAATGACCAGCTGGTTGCAAGACTAGGGTGTAGGCATGTACATGAACACGTGTACACACCATAATATTGTACCTATATGTATGTGCTGTATGTATGTACGTACTGTATGCAAGTATCTGGTCTTGATTACAGTGTAGCAAAATCATAATTCGATTGTACATTCCATGTAAGACGTGAGGTTCCAGGGTTGTTAGTGTGTGTGTATGCCTTACGGTTGTGGACACACGACCTCATTTGTGAGCTACAGAGCAGGTCGTTGAAAGG
This sequence comes from Chondrilla cf. caribensis, assembly GCA_964020155.1. Lineage (NCBI taxonomy): Eukaryota > Metazoa > Porifera > Demospongiae > Chondrillida > Chondrillidae > Chondrilla > Chondrilla cf. caribensis. Next base: position 5,791,717 of record OZ026548.1, read on the forward strand.
AACTGCATGTACACACGAAACACCAAAGTTAATCTCTGTCGTTTCGAAGCCCACTCATGATGCTTGTTATGGACATGTTTGTTATGTTATCTTGTGCAAATTAACATGTGACTGTTTATGTATGTAGTTGTAAGTATGCTACTACTGACCTTTGACCTCTGTCCAGGTTTCATGCTCTACAGCAACAATCCAGAGTTTGTATGAAGAAATGGATTTGGATGGATCTGGGTATGTACGTATGTACATGTAGTGTCATAGTGTAGTCATCACTACTTCGACTGGCACACCATCACCAACACCTCATCAGTAATAGCACTCTATAGTATTTCTCCACCAGCACACCCTACACCACCGCACCCTCACCAGCACACCCTACACCAGCACACCCTACACCATCACACCCCTGCCATCACACCCACCAGTACATACATCATACAAACCATGATTTATCTCTCACTCACAGACATGTGGATATTTTCGACTGGTTGAGGTTCTTTGCACCAGGGAGAAAACCTCATGAGTTCTTTGCACCGCTGACAGAGAAAGTGTCCTTCCTTTACTTGTCAGAAGATGGAGAGCTGCAGATGAAGAATATGCTAACAAGGACTCATACCATTGCCGAGGTCAGTGTGTGTGTGTGTGTGTGTGTGTGTGTGTGTGTGTGTGTGTGTGTGTGTGTGTGTGTGTGTGTGTGTGTGTGTGTGTGTGTGTGTGCATGTGTGTGTGGTGCGCATGTGTGTGTGTTCATGTACGTGTGCAAGTGTGTCCCATATACATTGATATACATGCAGTCCTTTTCATGTCTATGCATCCCTCCACAGAGTGCTAGTACCCTTGGAGTGCGTATGATGGTGGATGCAGAGCAGACGTACTACCAACCGGGAATCAGGCACATAGCAGTGAACGTACTGATGCCGAAGTACAACAATGCCCTACCAGTGGTGTACAACACCATACAGTCATACCTGAAGGTTAGACCCCCTTGGAGGGACCCTATCGAAACTTTATCGAGTGTCCCTTTTTCATTGCATTTGTACTAACTGTATGTACATAAGAACTTTTGATCTGGTTTCAAGGATGGTTTCTGAATCAGATATATCTTCCTGTACATGCTCCAATACGTACACACCACTACTCACACATGAGTGAGGCTGCTAGTTGGGACTCCAATACACACCACTACTCTTGCTCTATTACCTCAGGAGTCACCTACTGTGATAGAAGAAGACATTGCTCTCAGCAAGCAGCGGAGGTTCTACTACGGGGTGAAGCTTGTTCGCGGTGCTTACATGGAGCAAGAAAGACAAAGAGCTGTGGAAATGGACTACCCCTCTCCCATCCACGACACCAAGGAGGAGACAGACCAATGCTACAACAGAAACATCTCAAGGTTGTTGTGTGAGGCTCAGAGGAGCCCTGTGTATCTCATGGTAGCCTCACACAATGAGAATAGCGCAAATCATGCCGTCTCAGAGTGAGTACTTGTACGTATATAGTCTACTCTACCGTCTATCAGTCGGACTGACTGTCTGCTTGTCTACACTATTTTGTCTGCTTGTCTACACTATTTTGTCTGCTTGTCTTCACTATTTTGTCTGCTTATCTACACCATCTTGTCTGCTTGTCTGCTTGTCTACACTATTTTGTCTGCTTGTCTACCCGTCTATGCTGTTTTGGCTTTATCTTATTGTTGTTCGTTGAATACTATCATTCTTACGTATAGGATGTCCAGATACGACATCCCACCTCATGATGGTACGGTGACCTTTGGTCAGTTGTACGGGATGTGTGACCACGTCAGCTTGACACTTGGTGAGATATCCCTCCTGCATGTATGTGTGTGCATGTGCGTATACGTATATACAGAGTTTGTGTGACATATATAATAGTAGTGTACATTCAGACCACACATATGTATGTGTACACACACACACACACGCACACACACACACACACACACACACACACACACACACACACACACGCACGCACACACACACACAATGCCTGTGGTTTGCTCTAGGTCAAAGTGGATACGAGGTGTACAAGTACCTACCTTATGGACCCATCAGCGAGGTGATGCCGTATTTGATCAGAAGAGCCAATGAGAATCGTGGGATGATGAAAGGAGCAGACAGGTACAGAAGACTTGTAAGCAGAGAACTACAGCGAAGATTGAAATCACTTTTCGTGACTAGGAACAAATCCGGATCTGTCAATAGATCCTAAAAGTACTGGTATTGACATAATATTATGCATGATTTTGTAAATACACGCTTCTTTTTACTCAATGGCTGTACAGTGTATTTTATGTATTTATGTATAGAACAAGTGGAATGAACAATTCAAAATGCATTGTGTTTCCAATACTAATACTACAGTAGTATGATTATTTTATGTACTGTACTGAGTTGTACTTCAAGTACAGTGTATGATATACGCATGTACTGTATGTATGTATGTTAGGATCATGTACGTACATAATGGAAACAGTGTAAATGTACACATTACAGGTTGTGCTATTAATAAAAGTCAGCACGCTTTTGAACAGGTTGTCTACAATTCAAAAAATACAAAAAGATTCTAAAGTGTATTTCTGTGGTACACAGTACAACCTTTGTCCAGTACAAAAAGTAGTAAAAGTGGTAAAAGTTCTGTTGGTGCATGGGTAGCTCCACTGATCACTTGATGGGAGTGACAGCGTTTTTTGCTGCTTTTGCTTTAGATGCACACACCCTGTGAGGTAAGAGGAGGGTGGGTGTGAATGATGCACGTCCATGATAGATGGGAAGATGTTGGATGTACTGTTGGCAGATAAAATGATGGATAGGCAGATGATGAACATTGTGTATACGGATCTAAATGTTAAATCCAAGCTGGATTGTCTGATGATGGATGTAGTATTGATGGATGTATGATAGATCTCTCAGATGAACAGTCAAATGATGGATGTATTGTAGATGAATGCATGATAGTTTCTGAGAAGGACCGTCAAATGATGGATGTATCGTAGATGGATATGAATGATAGATGTCTGAGATGGACTGCACATCAAATGATGGATGTATTGTAAATTATGAGCGTATATGTACATCATCTTACAATAGCTGATTCACATGACAACCAAACAACATTGCACCCTACTGTAAGTAGAATGAAATGACATCATGCTATGGTAACTTACACAATGGAGACGACAACCACAGTCACTACAACAGCAGTGACCACAGTACCTAAAGAAACTGGGAGGGCCACAGCCAGGGGAAGGTTGACCGTGGGCTACAGGAGAGATTAGAAGGGTGCTTGGATGTTTACATAGGTGATGCTGTAGCTGAGTGTATTGTGTGTTTGTGTGTCCGTGTGTGTGCATACGTGCATGTTTGTGTGTGTGTGTGTGTGTGTGTGTGTGTGTGTGTGTGTGTGCATGTTTGTGTGTGTGTGTGTGTGTGTGTGTGTGTGTGTGTGTGTGTGTGTGTGTTTGAGTGTGCATGTGTGTGTGTTTGTGTGTGTGTGTGTGTGTGTGTGTGTGTGTGTGTGTGTGTGCGTGTGTGCGTGTGTGTGTGTGTGTGCGCGTGTGTGTGTGTGTGTGTGTGTGTGTGTGTGTGTGTGTGTGTGTGTGTGTGTGTGTGTGTGGAGACACTATAAGGAACATTGAACTAGAACTCACAGCAGGTGATTCTGTACCTACAGTATTCGAAGTTGAAGTTGTTCCAGAGGTCATCAAGGTAGAACTCACAGGAGGTGATTCTGTACCTACACAGATGAAGACAGGGAATGCAGACATACAAACACAATGGTTTTTATATCATGATACAATGTACAGTAAATTACAGCCAGTAATACAGATGCTGTATTATTACAAATATTTATCAATATGCATAATATGTATAATATTATTATTATGACAAATTTGACTGGGCAATGGGAATGATCCAAAGTAATGTACTTTGCAAATTGCTGAAATCCACTTACTGCTAGTTGCTACCGGGGGACTCATCACACTTCTACTTGTTTCACTGGAACTAGATACACTGCTGGTACTCGGCTCAATGGGAGTCATACTGTAAGTCTCTTCAGAGGTCATCATGCTACTGCTCGTCCCACAGGCAGTGTGTGTTGTGAAAACAGCAACTGCAATGAGAAAAGAAAAAAATACACACTACACAATACTTCTAACACACATACACACACGTATGGCACACACAACCACACCCACTCATACACGTACACAACCACACCCACACAAACATACACGCATGGGAAAGAGAGGAGGTTAAGCCATAGTGGAGGAAATGGAAGCAGTCCTAGAAAAGTGAACCAAGTCCTTAGCTAATCCACTAGTATACGTGAACGATTCTCTAAGTGCGCGCATCATTCGTCACAACGTAGGTAGTTTAGAGTGTCAATGGTCCCGCTAATTCACAGCATTCCTACTAAATTCTTTGTGTGTACACACTACGGAGCATGCATGAAGATCCCATTTCTTCGTGGATATGATGATTTCGCTCATATTCACTCTCTAAAACCAAACTCACCAGCTAAAATCAGTAGTGCGGCTGCCATTATGTTGTCATAGTAACTGACAAAATTTGATGTCAAAGGTCTACAAAATTATCGAGGGGCGTATTCTAACCGATCGTAAATTAAGAACGAAACTCGAGTTAGTACTCGTAGCTCTTT
>OZ026548.1:5801396-5803896 GCA_964020155.1 Chondrilla cf. caribensis
ATATGTACACTCATACAATGTACAACACTGGTTGTGTCAGGTGGTCGTGTACACTGTTTACCTTCAGGAGATGGTGAAGGAGAGACTACACTTGTTGATGTCACTGATGGCTGAGGCTCAACTGGAGATGATGATGGCTGTGGCTCAACTTCAGATGATGATGGTTGCGGCTCAACTTCAGATGATGATGGTTGAGGCTCAACTTCAGATGATGATGGCTGCGGCTCAACTTCAGATGATGATGGTTGAGGCTCAACTTCAGATGATGATGGCTGCGGCTCAACTTCAGATGATGATGGCTGTGGCTCAACTTCAGATGATGATGGTTGTGGCTCAACTTCAGATGATGATGGTTGTGGCTCAACTTCAGATGATGATGGTTGAGGCTCAACTTCAGATGATGATGGTTGTGGCTCAACTTCCGATGATGATGGTTGCGGCTCAACTTCAGATGATGATGGTTGTGGCTCAATTTCAGATGATGATGGTTGAGGCTCAACTTCTGATGATGATGGTTGAGGCTCAACTTCAGATGATGATGGTTGAGGTTCAACTTCAGATGATGATGGCTGTGGCTCAACTTCAGATGATGATGGTTGTGGCTCAACTTCAGATGATGATGGTTGTGGCTCAACTGCTGATGATGATGGTTGTGGCTCAACTGCTGATGATGATGGTTGAGGCTCAACTTCAGATGATGATGGTTGTGGCTCAACTTCGGATGATGATGGTTGAGGCTCAACTTCAGATGATGATGGTTGCAGCTCAACTTCAGATGATGATGGCTGCGGCTCAACTTCAGATGATGATGGTTGAGGCTCAACGTCAGATGATGATGGCTGTGGCTCAACTTCAGATGATGATGGCTGCGGCTCAACTTCAGATGATGATGGTTGTGGCTCAACTTCAGATGATGATGGCTGTGGCTCAACTTCAGATGATGATGGTTGCGGCTCAACTTCAGATGATGATGGCTGCAGCTCAACTTCCGATGATGATGGTTGAGGCTCAACTTCAGATGATGATGGCTGTGGCTCAACTTCAGATGATGATGGCTGTGGCTCAACTTCCGATGATGATGGCTGTGGCTCAACTTCCGATGATGATGGCTGTGGCTCAACTTCTGATGATGATGGCTCTGGCTCAACTTCCGATGATGATGGCTGTAGCTCAACTGCTGATGATGATGGCTGTGGCTCAACTTCTGATGATGATGGCTGTGGCTCAACTGCTGATGATGATGGTTGCGGCTCAACCTGCGATGATGATGGCTGTGGCTCAACTGCTGATGATGATGGTTGCGGCTCAACCTGCGATGATGATGGTTGTGGCTCAACTTCAGATGATGATGGTTGGATGCTTTCCGATGGAGAGATCAGCGTTGTTGCTCCAGCCATCTCAAAGGTGTCTGTCACAATAATTGGTACACTGGTGAACACGGGCTGGTCAGCTGTGTTCGCTACATGAAGGCAGACAGAATAAGATAAAAACTGCAGCAAAGGAACAGATTACAAGCAGTATCGGTTGTGTGCACTCACATTCCTCGGGTGAGTCAACAGTTGACGTCATCAGAGGGGACGAGGGCCTCAACGTAACATCTGAAATAACAAACAGCTTAAATAACGTGTGAAAAATGGAACAATGAATGGGTATGAACAATTCTACAGATAATGTTCGCTTGCATGTAATCTATGTAGTTTCACTGTGGTTGTTTTAGTGTAGAAATGTACCATGGTATGTCTAACGTGGGAATTTACCATGTGGGTGTGTCTATTGTGGGAACTTCCTGTGTGTGTGGGTTTATTGTAGGAATTTACCATGTGGGTGTGTCCACTGTGGAAATTTACCATGTGGGTGTGTCTATTGTGGGAATTTCCTGTGTGTGGGTGTTTTGCATGAATTTACCATGTGGGTGTTTACTGTGCTGGCATGTGTACCTGGTGCATCAATGCACAATTGAGTGCTCCATGGGCTGTAGCCCCCACTGACTGCCCCCAGCACACGAAGACAGTATTGCGTGTTTGGGTTGAGAGTGAGAGTTAAGTTAGGACAGGAGGTCTCAGTGGTTGTGGTGATGTTGCCGTTTTCCTGGACCTCAACAATGTACCAGATGCCGAGAAGTTGACTGAGGCCCTGAGGAAGGGTCCACTCAAACGTGGCCGAATCATACGATGAGTTAGAGAGTGTCAGGTTACCAGGAGGTGAAGAAGGAGCTGTATCACAAGAGGAGATTGTCACAATGACATGTATGCATGTTAGCATAATAATTGCTATATGTATGTATATCATATACTGTAGACATGTACTGAAGTACCACAGTATTTACATAATGTGCTCTCTTATTAATTTTGATCAATTTCACAGTGATGGGGAGATCTCAACATGTGGGTAGATTATAGAGGTTCACTCAGTACAGTCTACAATGATGGGGAGATCTCAACATGTGGGGAGATTATAGAGGTTCACTCAGTACAGTCTACAATGATGGGGAGATCTCAAC
>OZ026548.1:5808896-5818896 GCA_964020155.1 Chondrilla cf. caribensis
GTGGGGGGAGGGCTTTATATAATATGTTATTTATACTATGTTATCACACTATGTACCTACAGAAACTTTCACATTCCATGCTTATGTGGGAGTGTGCAGTGTTATACACTGTCTACCTATCACATGTCACCATTTTCCTGTTTTATCACGTGCTTACATCAAATGATGTTAGCACTACGAACAAGACCATCCACATGACTGGTGTACTGTATGGAAGAGTGTACTAGTGCCATCAATGCTTCAGAAACAGACTCTTTCAGAGTTTAAGGGCACCTTGAAAGTAGCCGGAGACTAGAGGTTCCCGGGTTAAATAAATCAAATATAGCACTTAGTCTATTTCAATGTTACAGTTACTGTAATAATATATTCACTGTTTCTTAAGTTTACAGATATTGAAATCTTATCAATCAAATATGATGTAGAAAAATGTAATAATATGTTCAATTTCCAACAGTCGGACATCCTGATTAATGAGTCAGAAGTACATAATGAATATACACATGAGATTGTCTACAGTCCATTGGCAACTTGGATACTAGCAAGTACCTTGAAGGGCACACCAAATCTGTACTTCTTATCAGAGGTACTTGCTACCAGTACTAGTTGACATGGCGTACGTGAGCTAGGGACCGAATTAAGTGTGTGTATTATTTATACTAAGAAAGTCTTTAACACTGAGCTACTATGCGAGGCACACAGAAACTGAAAATCACAACTGAAAGGCAAACAGACAAGCAAGAACAGCACAGGAATAGCGAGCTAGCGTGTGAAGAGTCACCAGTGCAGAAAGATTGGGGCCATGAAGTACCATCTCCCCTCTCCCCTGTCCACTGTCAAGTAGCGTGATGATGGCAATAAACGACAATCAACGAACAATCAAAAACTAATTTCGACAGAACACAGATAGTCTGCTTGCGACCTAACAGAATCCGTATGAAAACGCAAATCACTTACTTATGTGTCCGTCTCCTCTTATTCCTGTACAGAAAGAATATAAGAACGATGGTAATGAAAAAAAACGGGCGTATTAGCGCTAACATTGTATGATAAAACGCTTGTTAATGATCTCTTACCAGCGACGAGAAAGCACGCGATAACAACACTCCAGCGCCACATGTCGGCTGGAATTCTCTGACTCTTCGGAGTCGATAGGCAAAGTAGTGACCGCGAGTGAACCTCGATTCTCCTATTGGGTCAATGGCCCGGCCAACGACGTACATTCCTTTTGTATCGCCAGCCATGTAACTAAAGTCCGCCTCGACCCCACCTTTCCTGAGCCCGGATGTCGGTGGATGTGGCGTCACTTCATATTCTCCAGTCTCAGGACAGATTTTCCATTCGTACCCATTATCATCGATTCTTTACAACATTCATAAGCGTAGGTGTCGAACAAAGATGGAATGGAAGATTAAAGTACCTAAAGTCAGAAATTTTGGTCGGCAATCATTCAAAAATCGACAGTTATCGATTTGGAAGGTTATCTCACGTGATCCTGCTCGTTCGTGACTCTTTTAGTGAAGACAAAATTAATATTCCGATACTTGTCCAGCCCACGCAGTCCTGTGTAAACCAAGAGAAGAGGCCAAATAAAGGGTGCATTTTTCACGTTGTTGACTGAGGAACAGAGTATCATACGCGAACTATTGAAGTCACAATACGAATAGACTCCGAGGTGATTCGTCCGCGCGCTTGGATTACGAATGTCTCAGAACGCAAGGTCTCTTCGAGACACGTACGTGACAGCAACTCGTGTTACTGGATATAAGAGAGAAGAGGGCAGCGGAGCTTGGGTGAGTTTGGAACCTCAATGTGAAGAACATGGAATAGACGTATATTCATACCCTCAATCAGGAGTGTGTGCCAACCAGGAGTGTGTACTAACCAGGTGTGCGTACTAACCAGGAGTGTGTAATGACTAGGGGTGTGTACTAACCAGGAGTGTGTACTAACCAGGAGTGTGTAATGACTAGGGGTGTGTACTAACCAGGAGTGTGTACTAACTAGGAGTGTGTACTAACCAGGAGTGTGTAATGACTAGGGGTGTGTACTAATCAGGAGTGTGTACTAACTAGGAGTGTGTACTGACCAGGAGTTTGTACTAACCACGAGTGTGTACTAACCAGGAGTGCGCACTAACCAGGAGTTTGTACTAACTAGGAGTGTGTACTGACCAGGAGTGTGTGTTAACCAGGAGTGTCTACTAACCAGGAGTCTCTACTAACTAGGAGTGTGTACTGACCAGGAGTGTGTGCTAACCAGGAGTGTCTACTAACCAGGAGTGTGTACTAACCAGGAGTGTGCACTAACCAGGAGTGTGTACTAACCAGGAGTGTGTACCAACCTGTTAGGGTACTCACCACAGTGTTCCGCATTTTGCCTACCATTGTGAAGTTGTATTGGTGTCGATCCCCACTACAGGTATTTGTGATACTTGTAACATGGAGTGACAAGAGTAGATATGAAATTTACAGAAGATATGCCGATTTCTTTACTTTTCAGGTGTGTCAAGAATACTGCAGTACATACACAACTTCTAGTGTACAGCTATTATTCTTTAAATATGTTTGTCACTGAATGTATGTACTGTATGTACTGTGTGTACTATGTGAACTATGTGTACTTTGTGTACTGTGTGTACTTTGTGTACTGTGTGTACTTTGTGTACTGTGTGTACTGTATGTACTGTGTGTACTGTATGTACTGTTTGTACTGTATGTACTCTGTGTACTGTATGTACTGTGTGTACTGTATGTACTGTTTGTATTGTGTGTACTGCATGTACTGTGTGTACTGCATGTACTGTGTGTGTATTGCAATGATGATGACAGTGATCCCTTCTCTCCTTTTCAGGACACACTGTTGGACCTCTTCCCAACAGAAGCTGGTAAATATGACAAACACGACCGATGCATCCCATACCTGCCGACTTCAGACAACGTGCTGAAACTTTTCGGAAAGTATTTCTCATCCAGCCGACTGGAGTCTAGACTGCAGACCATCAACTACTACTGCGAGACAATTCTGGTAAAATTGAATGACTCCATCTCAAGATGTAATTTCGTTTTGCAGTTCTTTACTCCACAGCCTGGAGACCAGCAGCTATTGGAGTAAGTGCATATGTGTGTAGTACATGTTGTCATGTGTGTAGTCCATATTGTCATGTGTGTTACTGCATGTTGTCATGTGTGTACTCCATGTTGTCATGTGTGTAGTCCATGTTGTCATGTGTGTAGTCCATGTTGTCATGTGTGTTACTGCATGTTGTCATGTGTGTAGTACATGTTGTCATGTGTGTAGTCCATGTTGTCATGTGTGTAGTCCATGTTGTCATGTGTGTAGTCCATGTTGTCATGTGTGTTACTGCATGTTGTCATGTGTGTTACTGCATGTTGTCATGTGTGTAGTCCATGTTGTCATGTGTGTAGTCCATGTTGTCATGTGTGTAGTCCATGTTGTCATGTGTGTTACTGCATGTTGTCATGTGTGTTACTGCATGTTGTCATGTGTGTAGTACATGTTGTCATGTGTGTTACTGCATGTTGTCATGTGTGTAGTACATGTTGTCATGTGTGTTACTGCATGTTGTCATGTGTGTAGTACAGGTTGTCATGTGTGTTACTGCATGTTGTCATGTGTGTAGTACATGTTGTCATGTGTGTTACTGCATGTTGTCATGTGTGTTACTGCATGTTGTCATGTGTGTAGTACATGTTGTCATGTGTGTTACTGCATGTTGTCATGTGTGTAGTACATGTTGTCATGTGTGTTACTGCATGTTGTCGTGTGTAGTACATGTTGTCATGATTATGCTACATATTTACCACGTTGCCTGTTGACATGTAGTGACACAATTTGACTCGTGTTTGACTATAATGGGATCTCTGTAAACATACAAAGTCTTTCTCTTTTCCTCGGTGTAGTTTGACAAGACCACCATCCTTCCATCCACAGAACACTCCAGCAAGTAAGTGACTTGAGTCATATGTCTGTCAGGTGAACGTCACTACTGTCACATGTGACTGTCACATGACTGTTATATGTACCATTCACCTCCATACATAGTTCATGACTACCTACTCGAAACACTATTGGGATATCACATGTTTATCACATGTTTATCACATGTTTATCACGTGTTTATCACGTGTTTATCACATGCAACAGACTACTGCAACATGCACTTGTATGTGTTTACACAGGTTCTCAGTTTGAGGAATATCGAGTGATTGCAAAATTTGAAGGGGATACAGACAAGCAACTCTCCCTATCGTTGGGAGAGTCAGTTTATGTCATTAATAAGAAAGATGAGGCTGGTGAGCATCAAGTAGCTTACACCTTCAAACATGACTTTCAAATGTGTTCACAAGCTATGGTACAAGTTCAGGTTTGTTTATGAGACCTGGGTTGTTCTGTGTTGTATGAAACACACCACTGCAGTGTGGGAATTCCCGGAGGATGCCTTGTGGAATGAGATTATCCCATGTTGTGAGGCCTCTCATAGAGAGAGTCAAGTGTTCATCAATGGGATGTAGTATCATACACATGATCAACATCATTTGATGGCTAATGCGCTTGATATTACCACATTGATACATTCAGACATGATTGTAATCCTGTATTCGTCGATATACAAGGCCCACTTTGTCATAGTAACGACCACCCCCACAGGATGGTGGTATGTTGCTCGAGGAGAAGACCAGAAGAAGTGCGGATGGGTGCCCGGTTCCTTCCTCAGTCCCCTGGTCCAGAACATTGAGGACTATCTCGATGACCCTGAGGAATGGGAGGACCCCATTGAAGAGGCAGTTGAATTGTACGTGTCTATAGCCGACTACGACAGCGAGGATCCAAATCAGTTGTCGTTTTTGGAGGGAGATGAGGTTAAGGTCATCGACAAAGATGATGATGGTGTGTGTGTTTGTGTGTGTGTGTGTGTGTGTGTGTGTGTGTGTGTGTGTGTGTGTGTGTGTGTGTGCATGTGCGTGTGTGTGTGTGTGTGCGTGTGCATGTGTGCGTGCGTGTGTGCGTGTGCATGTGTGTGCGTGCATGCGTGTGTGTAGTAGTACATACATTTTGTACCTTCTCTCATTCACGTGACCATTCCTTCTATGTAGTAGAACACACCATCACAACCTACCCACTTGGGACCCCCAGCCCACCTCATATCTGTTCAGACTGTCTTGTACATACTCTCTCACACCACTTTGCTGTTAATCTTGTGTGTGTGCGTGTGTGTTCCCTCTGTAGGTTGGTGGCTGTGCATTGTTGGAAGCAGGACGGGGTGGCTCCCCTCCACTTACATTGAGCCACTGAAGACAGTAGGGTCCAGTTCAACTGAACCAGCAGAAACGACCAAAGTAGTCCGTAGTGATCAACAAGGTAAGGGAGGCTGTCTAGCACTTCAACACTGTACGTTCCATGGCAGTGGAGGAGGAGGAAGATATCTTTACCTTTTGATATATTTAGACTGGGGAGGGCATTAGCCTTAAGGGCTACTGATAAGGCACCCAGTGTGAGCCAATCGGTATTTGCTTGTAGGAGTATGGAATCCACTTCCTTTTACTTTTATCATAGTATGTGTGCTATTCTTTGTCCGTTTATACTAGTTGTACATACATCGGACTGATCTGTACAGTATTCTTGTCTGTAGTGTACATGGATTGGATGGTCCCATGTAATTTTACTGCTTGTACAGATTGTACATATAGTAAACGATTATTTACATTGAGGAACGCAATGTCACTGTTTGTACGCACAGATGACGATATCGAGGATATGTACTGGGTACAGAAGGAATACAAAGCTACTTTCGAGGACGAGATATCACTTCCGGAGTCGGTGCAAGTCAAAATCCTCTCAACCAACTCCTCGGGTTGGTGGACCGTAGAGTAAGTGGAGTCATTACCTCAACATCTACATATAATATTATTATACATACATGACATGATATACAGTGGGACCTCTCTATTACAAACCTCTGAATTGCAGAAACCTCTGTATTAAGGACACCATTCTGTGTCCTGGTGTAGTACTGTAGTGTATTAAGTGACCTCTGAATTGAGGACACCTCTGTAATAAGGACTAAAATCAAGGTTCCAAAGTGTCCTTAATAGAGAGGTTCCACTGTAATTGGATTCATTGATAACAGTTCAGGACTGATATAATTGGATTCATTGTTTTTCTGTCTCAAGGTTTAATAAGAGAACAGGGTTGGCTCCAGCCACCCACCTGTCCAAAACTCACCCGAAAGATGTGAAAGATGCTGTCATTAATGTACGTACGTATATACATATACTGTGTGCATATGTACACACAGGGTATAGAATGAGTATGTCATGTATTCACACACACACGCACGCACGCACGCACGCACGCACACACACACACACACACCGGTCACCTCATTCCCACACACATACACATACCACTTCATTCTTCCTGTACATACGAATGGTAAACAAAACTCTTGTACACATACACATATACAGGCCGCACTACACACAACATAGCCATTGATTCAACATAAATACTTGTTCTGTAGTATCACCAAAGAGGTGTTGGGGTGAAGAGAAGAACCTGCGTACTTCGCAGACCTCCACCTAGAAAAGGAAGTGTCCGCAAACTAAGCAGGAAATACCAAGAGCAGCCAGAACAGAAGTACCAGCTGACGGTGGAGTGTCCACCCAATCTTGAAGTGACTGGGGATCAGGAAGAGGAAGTAGTTGAAGGTGAAGAACTGAACAGTGGACTAATCAGGTCTTCTCCAGTTCTGGTGAAGAAGCCGGTAACGACAAGGAGTACCTTCAGTCATACCTTATCGATTGATTCACCAACTCCCTCGCCCAAGATGGCTGCCAAGTTGTCTTCCTCATTCACTCATTCAGTGGGGAATCCCCTTAACCAGCAGGACCCTGGTGATTGAGAGCCAACAGGACAGCCCATTGCCGAGGGCAGTCAACACACTCAACTCATGTACAGTACCACATGCCACTACACAATTCAATTAATTCATACAATTCACGTCCATATTTCACAATAAATTAATGTTAATTTATTGGACCCTTTGTTATTTATATGTTAATATACCTAAGTGTTTTAGTATATTATCATGCATATCACAGTGCAAGAGTATCATGATGAATTATGGTGTACACATTATTGTGTGAATAAATGTGTGTATGTATATGTGTACTAATTGTATGATAAATGAATTGGGCATATGTCACTAAGGGGGCTCAGAATGGAGGGTGGGGCAGACCGGGGCAGGGAATGGAGGGTGGGGCAGACCGGGGCTCGGAATGGAGGGCGGGGCAGACTGGGGCTTGGAATGGAGGGTGGGGCAGAGTGGGGCTCGGAATGGAGGGTGGGGCAGACCGGGACTGGGAATGGAGGACGGGGCAGAGCGGGGATCGGAATGGAGGACGGGGCAGAGCGGGGATCGGAATGGAGGACGGGGCAGAGCGGGGCTCGGAATGGAGGGTGGGGCAGACCGGGGCTGGGAATGGAGGACGGGGCAGAGCAGGGCTCAGAATGGAGGACGGGGCAGAGCGGGGATCGGAATGGAGGGTGGGGCAGACTGGGGCTGGGAATGGAGGACGGGGTAGAGCGGGGATCGGAATGGTGGACGGGACAGAGCGGGGGCTCGGAATGTAGGGTGGGGCAGACCGGGGCTCGGAATGGAGGACGGGGCAGACCGGGGCTGGGAATGGAGGATTGGGCAGAAACAATAGCAATGCCTGCAATAGATTTATATATTCATAATTATTACTTTCCATCAGTGGTTGATTGAATATATTATTATCATTAAATGGAGTAGTTTATGGTTATAAAATCAAATGCAGTATAATAATTATATTTACAGTATAATAATTATATTAATGATTTTGAAAGGCGTTCGCATATGTCATTATCAAAATAAGCAGATGACCTCTGTTAGGAACAACAGGTATCCTGACAATTACGTACTTAACATGCGTCCTCTACAAAGGGTAAATGGGGAGGATGTCGGAGGAGTGGTTGATGCTGTTATCCCCAGCCATCAGCTGTCTCAAGACCAGTTTCTTGTAGATCCCGTCGAGGGCAATGAGCTGGTCGTGGGACCCCACCTCCACCACTTGTCCCTGGTTTATGACAATCACCTTCAGATGATGAACAACCAAATGTAACAGAGGGATACAATATATGTAGTTTGCATAGTGGTTATGTATGTTCATCCACACATGCACAATCATACACATGCACACACACACACACACACACACACACACACACACACACACACACACACACACACACACACACACACACACTCACAGAGTCTGCATTGCGTACAGTTGACAGACGATGGGCGATCACCAACACAGTCCTTCCCTTCATTGCTCTGTCGATGGCTTCTTGCACAAGATGCTCACTCTCAGCATCCAATGCACTGGTCGCCTGAGCAACAGACAATAACAGTATTAATGCACACACACATAGTACTTTGTTGTACAGTATGTATGATGTTGTGAGATTGGTACACATCAGAATCAGCATGTACATGTGTATGTCCTGTGTACATGCTACGTACATGCCCATGTGTGAGTCCTGTATTTGTGCTATGTGTACATGTGCATGCCACACGCATGCTACATGTACATGTGTGCATGCCACACGCATGCTACATGTACATGTGTGCATGTTCTGGCATACCTCATCGAGGAGGAGAATTTCGGGATTCATCAGAAGAGCTCTAGCGATAGCTATTCTCTGCTTCTGCCCACCCGATAGACGTACACCACGCTCCCCCACCATTGTCTGGTAGCCACTCTGGAAGGATGGGACAAATATTAGGAAGGGTTGAAATAGTGTTTCAGTTCAAAGCTTGCATAAATGCACACACAAACATGCATGCTCACACATAAGCACATGCACACACACACACACACACACACACAGACACACACAAACACTGTACTATATTCAGCAAAATACATACTTCGAAAGATGAGATGAACTCGTAAGCGTTGGCTTTTTTCGAAGCTTCAATCACCTGAACAGGAGGCGAAGACTTGTGTGAAATCGAAATACTAATCACACCCAGTGACCACACCCAGTGACTACACCCAGTGACTACACCCAGTGACTATACCTTGTGACTACACCCAATGACCAGATCCAGTGACTACACCCTGTGACTACACCTAGTGACTACACCCAGTGACCACACCCAGTGACTACACCCAGTGACTACACCCAGTGACTACACCCAGTGACTACACCCAGTGACCACACCCAGTGACTACACCCTGTGACTACACCCAGTGACCACACCCAGTGACCACACCCACAGACAAACCTCCTCCACTGTGGCTTCCTCAACTCCAAATTTGATGTTGTCTTCAATGGAACAAGCAAACAGAACTGGCTCTTGACTGACTAGACCAATGTGTCTTCTAAACCACTTGGGGTCCAGTTCCTTCAAGTTTCTTCCATCTACACACAGTATACACAGTATACACAGTACATACAGACACACAGTACACACAGTATACACAGTACATACAGTACATACAGTACATACAGTACATACAGTATATACAGTACACACAGTACATACAGTACACACAGTATATACAGTGTACATAATATATACATATAGCACATGTAAATGATTATATCCTCACTCAATAAAATGGCTCCACTGTCCAACTCATAGAACCTCTCAATGAGGTTGACGATGGTGCTCTTGCCTCCACCGGAGGGGCCCACCAGGGCCACCACTTGGCCTGGCAGCACGCTCAACGACACACCCTACACACGAGTACCAACAATAACAATCCATAATGCCTGTACTATACATTGCATCACAGTCTAACTTGGGTAGTAAGTACCTTGAAGGGCACATCAAATCTGTACTTCTTATCAGAGGTACTTACTATCAGTACTGGTTGATATAGTGTACATAAGCTAGGGACTGAGTGAAGTGTACGTACATTCCAGCTTGCTTAGTAAGTACCTT
>OZ026548.1:5821396-5843896 GCA_964020155.1 Chondrilla cf. caribensis
AATGGGGAATCCCCATATTTCAACCAGCCTATTGAACATTTCAACAATTCCCACTATATACTGATGTAATGTTGAGTGTTATTATTACCAGTTGTTGAAGTTGGGGGTGGGGAGTGCTGTGTCGATCACTTGTCCGAAGAAGTATGGTGCAACAGACCAGGCGAGGGATGACAGAACAAGGCATATGGTCCCCACAAACATGAGCCCGTATTCCTGCAGGGGGGGGGGGGGGGGGAAGGGGAAGTTGGGTAGCAGGGAAAAAGTCAAACCTCCTTACAACAGTGCTTTCACAAAGACAGCCTCAGACACACACACACATACTGGTTGAGCTAGAGCCACCAATCTCTTCAGCTCTGCTTTTCCAAATGTACGCTGTGTCTTCTCCGAAACAGTCCCACTGTCCCCGTTCACAACAGCCCTCAAGTACAGGAGTCTCTTAACTCTGTTTAACAGCCACCACACCACAGCTCCGACAACAAACTCAACCAACGGAAACAAAATAGAAGTCACCACTAATATTTTGTAGGCTACGTGTAATTGTACGTTCGTGTCCTTCCAATACTTTATTATCAAAGCTATCTTCACAACACCGTAGCTGAAACACACGAATCCTATCCCGACAATGAGGACAAGGACGAGAGTGATCTGCTTCGGTTTGGAGCCGTGGGAGTCTTCTATGATGGTGGGGAGTTTCCTCAAAACCCATTGCTCCAAGTACAGCAAAGAAAATGCTAAAATGAGGGCTCTTCCAACAGAAATGCAGGCCAAATCGAAAGTAGAGTCTTCAAAAACAAAATCAACGACGTTGTTCTTCAGGTAAGTCAAATTTCCCGCCAAGATCCATAAAAGAATAGAAGAAATGCTGTCCACGCCAACGACAGACAAACAAAAGATGATAAGAATGGAAATAGCCGCGAAGTGATTCTTTACACTCCGTGGAAGCGGTTCTGCCATGGTCAGTCTGGACGAATGGAGAACAATTTGCTGACAAGGGCTACGTTAGTCGGGTAATCCGGTGGATGAATCCCCCGTTGGATTACGTGATGGGCACGGCTCATTGCGCAACACCACACCAGTCGGTACCAACAGTGAAGGTGATTTCTTGCGAGCAAGGCGAAGATTATTGCGCAACGGCACATCGCCCTCACGTTCCGGGATTTGGAGTACAGCGGCAACACACAACAGACGCTCTCTCTCCATTGCGAGCCGTGTGCAGTGAGCAGGAATTTGCTACATTAATCAGGACAACATCCCACACAGTACTAGCATTACTACAACATCAAACCATAGATACTCCAGTATCTATGATCAAACGGTTGATTGAATTTTTTTCATTGTATCAAGAAATTTGCTGTACAAGAGTATTGGTTCACTTTATCCACATTCACACATTTGAAAATTACATAGCAATAGTTATTTGCTTTTGAGGTGTTTTCTCAAGTGCCTACTAAACCTTGTAGGCTTGATCTTGTCCAGTAATTTCGACTTGTATTGAATACCCACAAGCCTCAATTCTTTAGCAAATGTCTCTTCGAATTCCCTAGTCCGAAGGCTGTCGTAGTGGTACAAAGCGGTGGCATGAAGCTGTAGTGCGACAAGGCTCTCCTCCAGGAGTTCCTCCTGAGGGGAATATATCAATAATAATCACAGTTTCACACAAAGTACTACACACTGACACACAAAGCACTACACCACTACTACTAGATGTATATACATACTTGCTATGAACTACACTTCGTACATTAGCTCAAAAGAAGTACTCGCTGTGATAACACTCATTACTCTATGTAATGTATACACACAATAATTAACATTCATGTTCATGAGCTACTTACGTACATAGACACCATGTGTTTGTATTCGTACACACCTCATGCTGGGTGAAGTTGTTCAGTTTCTGCTTCACCAATAAGTTTGCAATGTCCTTGAAATGGTAATCAATCCTGCCCAACGACAACACAAGAGGCTGTTCACTGTCCCTATTGTGTGAGTTATACACTGACTTACCAAGATTAGTGTGTGTGTGTGTGTGTGTGTGTGTGTGCGCGTGTGTGTGTGCATGTCTGTGTGTGTGTGTGTGTGTGTGTGTGTGTGTGTGTGTGTGTGTGTGTGCATGTGTGTGTGCGTGTCTGTGTGTGTGTGTGTGTGTGTGTGTGTGTGTGTACGTGTGTGTGAGGGTGTGTGTGTGTTTGTATGTGTTTTTGTGTTTGTGTTTGTGTGTGTGTGTGTGTGAGGGTGTGTGTGTGTTTGTATGTGTTTTTGTGTTTGTGTGTGTGTGTGTGTGTGTGTGTGTGTGTGTGTGTGTGTGTGTGTGTGTGTGTGTGTGTGTGTGTGTGTGCATAGACACAGTGAAAACAACACAGTGTATGGTGGCCAACTCACTCCTCGGCATGGCAACTGTGCAAATCACTCAAAAATACATTGTTTATCCACTTCAATATAGACAAATGAGCGTGGGATGGACTGCAGGGACAGATACATGCATAAGCAGGTTAGGTTAGGTGAGCTTATCTGTTCCAGAGAGGCCTTGAACCAATGGCTACTACACTAGGCACTCAGTACATACTAGGCACCCAGTACACAATAGGTACTCAGTACACACCAGGCACCCAGTACACACCAGGCACTCAGTACACACTAGACACTAAGTACACACTAAACACCCAGTAGACGATAGGCACCCAGTACACACTAGGCACCCAGTACACACTAGGCACCCAGTACACACTAGACACTCAGTACACACTAGGCACTCAGTACACACTAGGCACCCAGTACACACTAGGCACCCAGTACACACTAGGCACCCAGTACACACTAGGCACCCAGTACACACTAGGCACCCAGTACACACTAGGCACCCAGTACACACTAGGCACCCAGTACACACTAGGCACTCAGTACACACTAGGCACTCAGTACTTAGCAGTATACAGTCAATGAACTGGCAATATAACATGTACACATACACAACCACCCAACCACATACATATGTACATACACATGTACTTACCACATCATATTTGAGTAAAAGGGAGCGCTAAACCTTGTATCTCTACCGAGGAGTCTGAAAGCCCTCTTGTACACTTTCCTCACCGTCGCACACATTCCGGGAGGGTACCACACAAGAATCTGATGCAGAAGTCTACTGACTGAATTTTGTTGAAACTTGCTGGAGTCCTAGGTGCATAGGAGACAAATATCTATGCCACAAGTATGCATACATACGTTCATAATATTATAGTACTGGGTAATATCCACTTGATGGTTATTCAACTAACTAGCCCCATCAATATCTCAATACAATTAAATATCATGATATTTCCTTGCTTGGATCTTCTATAATATACAGTGAAACACTCTTGTAACAACTCCTCCATGAACAAATTCTTGATATAACAAAGAAATGACTTCAACCATGTGCTACAGTATCTCATGGGAAATGGTCCTGATATAACAAACTCCTGCTTATAATGAACAGTTTGCCCCGGAATTTCTGGTTTGTATATGAGGGTTCAACTGTACTATAATTGCTTGCTCAACCAATTCAATCCCTCTCTATCGACTTCAACACTGGATTCGCATGGCTCATATCCAGGTTTGCAACAGCAAGATCGAGTGGTAACTAACCTTACCACTGCTGTGGCACACCTAGACAGGCTACTACATATAACACATAGTGTCAGATATTCTGATATAATATCATGTACATTATCTCACTACTGATCCAATATACACAATATTATATTGATTTCCTTCAGATATTGTGAATTACTACAAATATCAGTATATTGTCCAACACTACATACATATACATGTTTATATGTATAGGTACACTACAATGTACAGTATTCATTAGTACTTTACTGGGATGATAGCAATGTAGCCACGTGACTACACAGTGAATTCTCGTTACTCCACCACTACTTTATCTGCCAAACCTTTTAATCCACGACAATGTCCCACTACCAATATAATGTACGAGTGCCAATGAATAACCTGTTAATCTGCCAAACTTGTTAATCAACCACACTCTTTGAAAAACGAATTGTGGCAGATTAACAAGTATTCACTGTATATAGGCCAGCTCTCCCAGTCTAAGCAAGACACTACCCAACTCAACCTAATTTAGTATGTGCATACGTACGTACATATGTACCTTGCGCAGGATGATTTTCTCACACAAAATGTGCATGAATTCCGAGGAAGGCACATGTCCAGAAGGGGCCACAAACAACAGAGCCTCTTGGACGGGGACGTGGACTCTGGTGAATACCCCAGACATCCCCGAGTTCAGACAGTCCAGAATGGGATGGTGGTCAGTGGAAGCAATGCCGACCGACTGCTGCTGTCCAGCTGGATGACACACGTTCTGCAGGAACAAGAGAATGAGGTTCGTTTATACATAGTTTGCTGCCATTCAACTCAGTTTGCTCTCAACATGCACTCAAGGATGATAGCAATGTATACACATCACAATGCGCATATGTATAGGATTCTGTAACAATAGCATGATAATTGCTCACTATCTTGCTGATTACAAGTTAATGAGGCTGTCTCAACGGGATTGAAGGGGGACAAATACCACTACAATGCACCATGGAAGTGATACTTGGTACGATCATTCCATGTTTCCAGAACTATTGATAACTTTCGCGCTTCTCGTCATGAGCTTACCAGGGGAATGCCTCTCTCCCTGGCCAAGTCAGTCAATTGATTCCAAGGAGACGCACTGTCTTTTCGCATCTGCTCTTGCAACAACTTGGTGAATGAACGATATCTGTCCCGTGAAGATTCTAGTCCATCGTCTTCCACATCCAAAGGGGCTTGGGAATCAATCGTTGGAGTGTTACCATGGATACCACTCAGTATGGGTGGGAACAGAGATTTTGGAACAATGCCATCTGTTTCAGGGATGTGGCCATCAATGATGGAACAGTCATCATGAGCAAACGGTTCCTTCTTGATGTCAGAGTCATGGTCATCACTGAGCACTATACAACGATTGAAGCTGTTTGTCAAAGTAGTGGACTTTGGTGTAGAGGTCCTACTCTCAAAGGAACCATTAGAGACGGAGCAAAGATCTATAGGACTCTGGCTCCTGTTAGGAGGAGGGGAGTTAGTTAGGTCGATTACCGTCTTACAAGGTGACCTGGGTTGGAATGCACGGACTTTGATTCTTGCGCTGTGAGTATCGTGAAGTGGGACAAAGGCCCCAGTACTGGGGTGTAGCTTCTTCCGATGAATACGTGGACCCACCGCTTTCGGTTGCTGTTGCTCTAACTGCCTTCTGAGGAGCGCATCCCATTTTGTTCTTCTCCCATTCTTCAATGGAGTCTTCTTCACCGAGGTCAAATCTCGCAAGTTCGAGGTAGCCGATTCGGGCTGCATGCTTTTAATCATGCTGAACAGGTCTGACAACTTCGTTTGCAACTTCTAAACAAATGAAAAGAATACTCTTTTAAAGTTGCAGGTTGGGAATTGATCCTGGGGCTATGTTGAGCACAAATTAGTACCTGTTTGCGTGTTCTTTCCCGCCTTTTTCCACTATGGCCAGCTCTCGTTGCCATTTTTCTATGAATATCGTTACAGATTTGTGGGCTCTGAAAATGGCTGGTAACTTTTGGCAGTCATCTCATTATCAACAATGGTTACTCGACAAGCAGGAATTGGAACTCGAAAGACTGAAAGACAAAAGATATCTTTCAAACGAAGATATTCAAAAAGTTTTCATATTCTATACAAACTTTATTCAGACAGTTGGAGAACATTTGAAATTCAGGCAACAGATCATAGCCACAGCTATTGTCTTCTTTAGACGATTTTACTCCAAAAATTCTTTTGGTGATGTGGATCCTGTTCTTCTCGGTCCAACCTGTCTGTATCTTGCATCAAAAGTGGAAGAATATGGTGTTCCTCCGTCAATGAAGTTCACCTCAACAGTGGCCAGTGTTATTAAGCAAAGATACTCTCAGACGATTGGAGAATTCAAATACACGTCGAATAAGATATGTGAATGCGAATTTCTCCTCCTCGAAATGCTGGACTGTTGTCTGATAGTGTACCACGCCTATCGCCCTCTCACCCAGTACATAGCCGATATTGGACAGGAAGAACTTCTACTGCCAACAGCATGGAGAATTGTGAACGACACCTACCGCTGCGACATATGCTTGACGTATCCTCCGTATTTGGTGGCCCTAGCGGCCATCCACATGTCTGCGGTGGTTCATAAGAAGGACATTAAGCAGTGGTTTGTTGACCTGTCTGTGGACATGAGCAAGATTCTGGATATTACAAAACAACTTCTGGAGTTGTACGAGGTGATGAAGAAGTTTGACGATAGCAAGGATATACCTCCAATTCTTTCAAAGTTACCCAAGCCAAAGACAAAACTCGACAAGGCTTCTAATGCATCATCGTCGACTTCATAGATCACGCCTGTAAATATGTGTATGTACGAACATATATGTATTTTTGGAGATGATATAAATTCATCATTGAATTTAGCGGAGTTATTTGATGTTAGTTGGATATAAGTATTTTTATTGTGTACCCATTGGGATAATACATACCTTTTCATTACCACAATATGTACGTACATATAACACACACACACACACACACACACACACACACATATATATATATATGTATGCATGTAATCATATTGTAGTAATGGGAGCAAGATACACACACCAGCATTCCTATTGAATAGGTACAAGTGCAAGAATGAATTGTTATAGTTTCCACTATATTTATGAGCTTCCTGATTGGTCAACATCCCCTTTGGACTTTCATAGGCATGCATTAACAAGATTGGATTAACAAAGGCCTAGTGTACACAACTATAATCAATCCATGTACAGTATTATACATATCCAAGTGGATATCATCAAATATAATGTAATAATTTATCAATTGTGTGTTATATGTATAATTAATGCATAAGTATATAACAAAGTATTTTGGTATTACATATCCCATTTGTTATGTGTTGTATAGTACAAAGTTATGTACCTCGAAATGCCACTATCCTAACAGTGCTAAAGAAACTACTAAGGTTGCCTGTCAGATACAAAATTCACTTTTAATCTTCTTAGGTCACAAAATAGATCATAACAAAACTATACTGGTACTACATGACCACAGTGGTGATACAAACATGTTCTAACAGGCAAGAAACCCCCCATCTATGGGCAACTTGGTACAGTTGATCATGGCACTCTTCTCGCTCAGAAGAAAGAGAATGGCATTTACAATATCTTCCTCCTCTGCAAACTTCCTCATTGGTATCTTGCTCAGCATGTCCTCTGCCTTTACCGGGTCACTCCAAGCCATTTTACCCATCTTGGTCAGCACCACGGTTGGGTTCACTGCGTTCACTCGAATTCCGTGTTTCCCCAGTTCCAAGCCCATCACTGAGGTCAACATGTCGAGTGCTCCTTTGGTAGCACAGTAAACTGAATGATCTTGTAGTGCAGCCATGGACGCCTGACTCGATACATTGACTATGGAACCTCCTTCGCCTCTCTCCACCATTCCTTTGGCTATTACTTGTGAAAGGAAAAGAACTGCTTTCACGTTGACAGTGAATATATTATCGAATGCGTCTGTTGTAACTTCCAGGAAGGATTCGAGCTTGGATACTCCAGCGTTGTTGACCAGCAAATGAATAGGTCCCAGTGTTTCCACGGCCTGTACTGCTGCTGCAACGTTGCCAAGATCCACGCATAATGTTTGTACACCGGGAAGTTCTTCTTTTAAAGATTCCAAATCTGCCTCCGTCCTACTAAGTGCTACCACTTCCGCTCCACATTCAACTAGGCCCTTGACTGTAGCCCGACCGATACCTTTACCGGCACCAGTAACAAGAGCACGCTTTCCAGAGAAATCGAAAGGTCGACTATACGAGGACGCCATTTGTAAAGGGATCACGTGAGTGATTAATTCACCACTCAAAACCCAGACGTACCTACGACTTCACATACCTTGAATTATGGGGATTCAAAGATAACACTTTAATTCCCAAGACGTGATAGCAACTTATCGATTGTTATCTAATCACATTTAGCGACATACATGAGTTATGGGTTGTCTTCTGTATGTACAACAGAGATCTGAGGCTGCAAGAATCTGTTCTGCAAAGAAGGTTCCTATTTGGTTATCATTTCAGTCCAATCTTGAAAAGTTAGACTACAGCAGACATTAAAAAATCCAACAACAATACACATGAGTCAATAAGGTATAACATTCTAACATGCATGAAATCCACCATCAACTGGTAGTTTAGTACAGTTTATCATTGCACTATCGTCACTGAGGAGAAACAATATGGCATTGACAACATCTTCAACTTCAGCGAATTTCTTCATCGGTATAGCTTCCAGCATGGGCCCCGCTTTCTTTGGGTCAGACCATCCTATTTTCCCCATTGCAGTGAGTACAACGGTGGGGTTTACCGTGTTAACCCGAATACCATGTTTACCAAGCTCCAACCCCATCACTGCAGTCAGCATGTCCACTGCACCTTTGGACGAACAGTACACCGCATGGTCCCTTAAAGCACACATGGAGGCCTGGCTGGATATATTCACGATCGATCCCTTTTCTCCTCTTTCTACCATACCCTTCACCACGACTTGGGATAGAAAAAGGACTGCTTTCACATTAATGCTCATAGAAATATCATATGCTTCTTCAGTGACTTCTAAAAAAGGTTGAAGCATGGCCACAGCTGCATTGTTGACAAGTAGGTGTATTGGCCCGATCGATTCTACTTCCTTCAATGTACTCTTCAGATCCTGCAAATCGACACATACAGTTTTGATGCCATTTACTTCTTTTTCCAAAGAATCAAGATCACTTTGGGTCCTGCTCAACGCCACCACTTCAGCACCGCATTCAACCAGAGCCTTCACCGTGGCTCTGCCGATTCCCTTTCCCGCACCTGTAACGAGAGCTCTTTTGCCAGAAAAGTCGAACAAACGTGACGCCATATTTGTGACCACACCTACTGTGTCTTCCGCGTTATGTCCGCGAACGCGAACACACCCTTCCGTGGCCGTGGTTACGAAACTTTAGTTTCGTCCTTTGTGTCATTTACCCACAAAGGGAAACCGTTATCTGCTGGACGAGGTAGGGTAGATTGGTGTAGTTTGTGCTATTCGTTGTAATGTATTGTTCCATCAAGTCTAGTTTTGCTTGATTTAGAGACTTTTTCAAAGTAGTTCTGGGTTCACAACAATGGCTGGAGTAGCACCACACCAAGGTAGCCTTTTATTGAGAAAACAGTTAGCTGGTAAGTCTATTAAAGTAGGAACCTACAACATTACTACGGTTTATCGAATCTTTGTTTTTTACTGTACTAGAACTTCAAAAGAATCCAGTTTCTGGTTTTTCAGCTGGTCTTATTGATGATGATGACATTTACAAATGGGAAGTCATGATTATGGGACCATCGGATACTTTTTTGTATCCTCTGAATCTATTTGTGATTGCAAAACAGTTTCTTCACTGTGTAACATTCAACTGTGTCTGTGACCTGATATTCTCATAAGTAGTATATGGATGAAGAGACTCGCTTGTTCATACCTGTGTGTGTGTGTAGTACAAGGTAGTCACGTTGACATGTACAAACATCTTTGTCCACATTGCCTCTCAATTGTCCAAATAGACAGTAAACCTATCCCTCTTGGTATTATTCTTGTCGTCAATAGGTTCTAACATGCCTTTTTCGTGTCACATGGAAATGATGTAAGAATGGTAGGCAGTAAGTATTTCATAGGGTCTGATATCATGTACAGTGGGAACTATGTTATAGGACACTCTGAAAGGAATTAACGATGGTAAAATGAGCTCCCTACAAAGGGTATGTTTAAGGCACCAAAATGGACTTTCATATAGTGTGAGCATCCTTCTTACCTATGAAGAGTGGACAATCTCCCTACAGCGGACGAAATGGTGTGTCTCGATTTGTCTGTTTGTGAGAGGTTTGACTGTATAATTATCCAGACCCCTTGCTCCCAAAGGTGTGGTCTATGTTGAAAATTGTTTTATACTTCCATTAGCTCTGCAATATGAATGTTTGCTTCAAGCCTCGTTCTGCTGATAATAGAAAGTTTGACCCTACTGTAATCTTTCCTTATTTTATCTCTGGTAATTTCTGTCTGTTTAGTACTGTATACATTTCAAAAATGGGAGAGTTGATAATCTGCCATTTTGTGTACATATTTATGTCATTTGTAACAAATTGGCAAAAATGAACTATATCTACATTTATGTTGATGGTCACAGCCTATGGTTATACTAGTACAGTGAAACCTTTTATAACATCACCCTTGGTAGTGCTCCCATACACTAGTATACAGTCAGACCCTCTTCACAACATCACCCTTGGTAGTGCTCCCATACACTAGTATACAGTCAGACCACTTTACAACATCACCCTTGGTAGTGCTCCCATACACTAGTATACAGTCAGACCTCTTTACAACACCACCCTTGGTAGTGCTCCCATACACTAGTATACAGTCAGACCCTCTTCACAACATCACCCTTGGTAGTGCTCCCATACACTTGTATAAAGACCTCTTCACAACATCACCCTTGGTAGTGCTCACATACACTAGTATAATAGTCAGACCTCTATAACAACATCACTCTTGGTAATGTTCCCATACACTAGTATATAGTCAGACCTCTTTACAACATCACCCTTGGTAGTGCTCACATACACTAGTACGTATATAATCAGACTTCTTTACAACAACACCCTTGGTAGTGCTCCCATACACTAGTATATAGTCAGACCTCTTTACAACATCACCCTTGGTAGTGTTCCCATACACTAGTATATAGTCAGACCTCTTTACAACATCACCCCTGGTACATAGTGCTCCCATACATGAGGCTACGTTGAGCTGTTCTCACATGTCTACTCCCACCAATTGCTTTTGGTCCTGTGTTTGTCATTACAGTTGTTCTCCTTTTGTTTCTAATTGTAATAATAATATTTATCAGGTTTTGTGTCAATGTGTGTGAATTCATGTAGTAACAGGTGCATCAGGATTTTCGTCTGTGGCTTCAGCACATTCCCATGTTCACCTTGTTGTGTCTTTTTGAGGTGGATGTAGCGAGCGAGTGAAAGTTGTTTATAAACAAACATGCTTGCCTCATTTACTTTTCAATTAGCTGGAATCAAGTCAAAGATGACTTTGTACTGTGTGTGCTACACAGTATGATGTTTTCCTGTTCAATCAACATTTCCAGATATTATTGCAGTTGAAATAAAAGATATCCTAATTACAGACATACCTGCCATTTGTTGTTCGTCAGCATACAAGAGTACTTGTATCACACTCAAACACAGAAACGTGTATGTGTTACAAGGGTGCTTGTATTGTTTGCTGTCTGAAGTATTGTGTGTATGTAATGCGGAAAGATTCCTTGACATTTCTGTGATCAGCGAAGGCGGCTACTTCAAAGCTCACCTCATATTCCCCATGGAATATCCCCAGAGACCACCTAAAATGAAGTTTGTTAGCGACATGTGGCACCCTAATGGTGAGTGCTTCGACCTGTACCGTTTACTTCAAGGTAGTGTAGAGTGCATGTGTGTGTACTATGTATATATACTAGTAATTAGAATACATAAATGCATACTTATTACCAGTGCATGTTTTTTCTTTGTTTTTTCTCCCTTCTCTTTTTTCTGTCTTCTTTTTTGCCATGGTACATTGTTCATAGGACTACATAGGACCAAATTGTGTCCTAGTGCGTTATCTGGGCATGATGCACTTGAATAATAATTGAATATTGAATACATATATATTGTACATATGTACGTACATTATGTACATGCTTGTCTATTGATGGGGTGTTTTATCATAAACGAATGGCTGTGTTTGAAATGCTTTGAACAAATGCTTGTCTCCCAGCTCTTGATAGACGTGTTTTCCAAACTATATTGGGATTGTTAGTATCCCTGTCGTAGGTGTCCTTTGTTTCAGTAATGCACCAATTACAGTATTGTCCAATTCACAGCTTTTCCTGTTTAGAGTGGCGTTTGTGACAATTGTATATGCATGTACGTGTGTGTGTGTGTGTGTGTGTGTGTGTGTGTGTGTGTGTGTGTGTGTGTATGTATGTGTGTGTGTCTCATTTTATAAGCCTCTTTTCACATAAGCAGTATCATGTACTACATATATCTTCAGCTATTGCATGCTGTTACCTTTCTATCTCTCTCACAGTTGACAAGGACGGAAATGTCTGTATTTCCATACTCCACGAACCAGGGGAAGATAAATGGGGCTATGAGAAAGCAGAGGAGAGATGGCTGCCAGTGCATACAGTAGAAACTATTCTTGTCAGTGTGATTTCAATGCTTTCAGACCCCAATGACGAGAGCCCTGCTAATGTGGATGCGGCTGTGAGTTCCCATACAGCACAGTGGGACCAGCGTACTGGGTCTATGCTGGGACTGATTCGCTCATGTAACTAATAGAAGTATACGTGTACTCTAGTATGAACGCTTGGGTCAGTGTATTAGCACATTGGTGTGTGTGTGTGTGTCACTGTACATGCGTGCCTGTGTGTGTGTGTGTGTGTTTGTTTTGTTTGTGTTTTGTGTGTGTGTGTGTGTGTGTGTGTTTCAATGTACCAGTGTGTCAGTGTTTGAACTGGTATTATGTACATTTCTACAGAAAGACTGGAGGGAGGACTACAATGGAGATTTCAAGAAGAAAGTCATGCGTTGTGTTCGAAAGAGTCAGGACTGTGTATGACTAACAGCTATGCACATACACACTGAACTGTCTACGTGTTCAAATCAATACCAATTCAACATCATTGAGGTCTCATAGAACTGCGTGTACATAAAATTTAATAATTGCTGTTTATTTATTTAGCAGAATTCTTAATTGAAATTGTAATTACATTAGTGATTGGTAATTACGTGTGAATTTCTCCAACTCAACCCAGTAGAACTGTCAGTGCACCCAGGGTGAGCTATTAACCCTTCATGTGTAGCTGCCCTTACTAACGTGTCACAATGATGTCATACAGTGAATTCTCGTTAATCCACCACTGCTTTATCCACCAAATTTTTTAATCCACCACAAATTCCCAGTACCAATATAATGTACAAGTACCAATGAATATCCAGTTAATCCGCCAAACTCATTAATCCACCATATTTTTTAAAAACGAATTGTGGTGGTATTCACTGTATTACATAACAGTGTTGCAACATACCTACATGTATATGCCTTCTTATCCATGCTTAAACTTATCGCAAATGGGTCCTATTGCATAACAGTGTTGCAACATAGGGTGAAGTGTTATTGAAGGACGGATCATACAGGTGCTGTGTAACTTGCTTGCTACCCTGGCTTCTGTTGGTACATGCACTCCACTTAGTCCGTGGCTTGTGTGCAGGATCAATTGGAGTGATTTGGAACACTGGGGTGACTTGGATACAATAATATCCTCCAACGCTGAGCTATTCATACACATTCATCCTGGTGTTGTCTCTGTAGATGGGCGATTCGACCGGGAGTGTCTTACCAAGGGTGTGGTAGCAATGAAGGGATCACGTGATCACTAGCCCACTCTACGTGTTGCCTGGAGAGGATTTATACGGTTCCCACATGTATAATCGAATTACAGTATATTATATCTTATGAGTGCCTACTCACGCGATCATATATTTTATACGCGAAGATGGGGAACACGTGATCGCACGCACAATAATAATCAAGACCACACTCTTTGTTTTTGTGGAATTCGAATATGGCGCTGCAACGTTTGCTGCTTGGCGTTCTTCTCCTGTGGGTGTTTACCGGAGGAAGGTGCATTCTCTTCCCCCAGGACAACAGTTGCAGGTTGACAAAGGAGTTGAACGGGCTGTGGAACTTCAGAGCCGACTTCTCCCCTGGAAGGAAGCAAGGTTTTGACGAGAAATGGTTCTCAAAACCGTTAGTCGAAGTAGGTCCCGAGCGCCCAGCAGCCGTAGTACAGTGAGACGGAGATTTTAGTTAATACAAAGATACGTTTGCTCCCACCACCAAACACAATACGTATGGTATTGATGTACAGTGGAACCTCTCTATTACCAACCTCTAAATTGCAGAAACCTCTGTATTAAGGACACCACTTTGTGTCCCAGTGTAGTACTGTAGTGTATTAAGTGACCTCTGAATTGAGGACACCTCTGTAATAAGGACTAAAAGCAAGGTCCCAAAGTGTCCTTAATAGAGAGGTTCCACTGTATTCTGTTAAGATCCAACTCATGCAGTAGGAGATCCCTTTGTGTTGGTGTTAAGAGGGTCTACACTATGTGTGTTTCGGTTGCTGACTATCCAACGTGATGCATGTCTACTGCTTATTATAGACTGGCCCAGTTATTCCAATGGCTGTTCCTTCGAGCTTCAATGACATCACTGAAGACATTTCACTTCGAGACTATGTTGGGTGGGTGTGGTATGATAGGATGGTGACCCTCCCACCTTTTTCTCCCAGCGGGGCAGCCTCCACACGTTATGTGTTGAGATTTGAGAGTGCTCACTACTACGCCACAGTGGTAAGGTGTTGTTGTTGTTTGTTGTTGGTGGTGTTGGTGGTGGTGGTGGTGTGTGTGTGTGTGTGTGTGTGTGTGTGTGTGTGTGTGTGTGTGTGTGTGTGTGTGTGTATTCTGTGTGTGTGTGTGTGTGTGTGTGTGTGTGTGTGTGTGTGTGTGTGTGTGTGTGCATCTTTGATATGATCAATCACTGATATTGGTCTTTTAAAGTGGTTAAATGGAGAAGAACTTGGTTCACATGACGGTGGACACTTACCATTTGAATTTGAATTGAAATCCTTCCAATCAGAAATGAGGATCACAGTTGCCATTAACAATACTCTCACACCCAATACTCTACCATGTGGCTCAATACAGTACAAGAGTGAGCCGTGAGTAATACTGTGACTATGAATACTATTAGTGCTATGACTATGAATACTATTAGTGATAATATGACTATGAATACTATTAGTCATACTATTGAAGAAGGTACATACACTATAATATTATGCATAATGTTATTTGTATGCTTTGTGGCTCCAGCTATCCAGAGGGATATTTCGTACAGAACCTCCAGTTTGATTTCTTTAACTATGCCGGAATCCATCGCAGCGTGTCCTTGTACACCACACCCAGTGTGTACATAGCAGATGTGACCATCACCACTACCGAAGACCCCAAGGACAACTCCAGCTGGAACCTGGAGTACAAGGTGGAGATCGGAGGTTCCCCAACCAGTAGTAGCGTCAGTGTATCCCTGTATGATGCCAGTGGAAAGGAAGTGGTGGGGAGTGCATCAGGGGCTTCAGGGACCATCAAAGTACAGAATCCAAGTCTTTGGTGGCCGTGGACCTTGAATCCCTCTCAAAACGTCACTTACAGATACAGGCTCCAAGTGAGTGTAGTAGTAGTAGTATACTGTGTATGTACATGTATGAATGTGTGTATACCTGTTGGGAACATTGTGTTGTGTGCTTTAATGTACTTTTGTGATGATCAGGTTGACCTAGAAGGTAAGACAAGTTCAGGTGCCGAGGTTAAAGATCAGTACATTTTGAGAGTTGGCTTCCGAAGTATTGAGGTGACCGACTCTCAGTTTTTGATCAACGGCAAGTCGTTTTACTTCCATGGAGTGGACAAGCATGAAGACACTGACGTGAGTAGTCTGGTCAGAGCAAGTTGGTTGAACAAACTTCTTTTAAATCGTTTGCTTTTTTGTAGTTTCGAGGAAAAGGATTCGACTACCCCACGTACCTGAAGGACATCAATGTGATGAAGTGGTTGGGAGTGAGTGGTATTCGTACCAGTCACTATCCATATGCAACCGAGTTCCTGGAGATGTGCGATGAAGCAGGCATCGCTGTGATTGGAGAGAGCCCTGCTGTAGGCCTACAGTGAGTTCTCTTCAAGAAGCATTCACCAACCACCCTGACCCCCCCACCTTAAGCCACCTAGCAACCACCTCATGTTTACCTTGAGCCACCTAGCAACCAACCTAAGCCCACCTTGAGCCACCTAGCAACCAACCTGAGCCCACCTTGAGCCACCTAGCAACCAACCTGAGTCCACCTTGAGCCACCTAGCAACCACCTTGAGCCTGCCTTGAGCCACCTAACAACCACCTCATGTTCATCTTGAGTCATCTAATGTCCACCTTGAACTGCCTAAGGACCACCTTACACTAGCCTTAAACTACCACAAGGATCATACAGTGTACTAAGATCTCCCCACCTTAACCACTGTATGTGAGCTGTGCTGGGCAGATATTCTCTGTCTGGTAAGTGACCTTCATTTGTCAATTCCAGGAAAGTTGACAATTTTGCAAATGCTACTCTCGCGCACCACCTGGAGGTGATGAAGGAGATGATCGCAAGAGACAAGAACCATCCCTCCATAGTGATGTGGTCTGTTGCTAACGAACCAGATTCGGCACTCAAAGAGTCTGTACCTTACTTCAAGTGAGTACATACATGCAGAGTCTGTGTATGTAGGTCGGCTCTCTTGTGGGTTGTGTTTGTGTAGGACACTCTCCAAGAGACACACCAGAATTTCAAACGGATGACCAGTGTGACCACTTGACACACTGTGAACACAAATGACTACATTTTTTCAAGCAGCACCGTAATTTCAGTCTTTTCAAACTGGTACATGTCCCCACCCAAAGACACCCTAGGGTGATGGAGCGTTGTGCTGTTTAAGTGAATGATATATAGTCTTGAATATCTAAACTCACCAATGTGTGATAGTATGTTGTTCCACCAAGTTCATCTGTCCATCACTGATCCAGCCTGACCACTTTCACAATAAGTGATGCTCTTAGTTGTTCTCTTGTCTCTCCATTTGAGGACTGTATTCGAGACCACACGGACCCTAGATCCGACACGGCCATGCTCGTTTGCATGTAGTCACGACTACCAAACTGATTTAGTTGTAAGTTGAAATGTTGCACCAACCTACTTGAAAACAACTGCTTATCTACTTATCACTTTGTATTTGTAGACACAATTTGTTGACGTGGTGATGTTCAATCGCTACTATGCTTGGTATAGTGATCCTGGACATCTTGAGCTCATCGATCCATTTCTCTCCAATGAACTCGACAAATGGAGGGAAATTCGCAAGAAGCCATTCCTCGTATCAGAATATGGTGCTGGCACTATCAGTGGACTGCACGTGGTGTGTGTGTGTGTGTGTGTGTGTGTGTGTGTGTGTGTGTGTGTGTGTGTGTGGATCTCTTTGTGTGGATGTGGATGTATGTTTATACTAAGTCAGTCACAAGTTCTTCTCATCTTCCCCTCAGAATCCTCCAATGCAGTTTACTGAAGACTATCAGATGGACTTCCATTTGGAATACTTTAAAGCCTTCGACAAGTATCGGGGGAAATATTTAGTCGGAGAACTAATTTGGAATTTTGCAGACTTCATGACAGCTCAAGGTTAGTATAATGATCTTCCCAGACCATTTCTGGCCTCCATTTTTAAAACTGGAGCCAGAAATGGGTCTGGGATTAACCAAGACTGGATCACTATCCTACATTGTACATATCTTTAGTTGAGACAATCCAGCGTGGAGTGAGAGTGTTGGTTTGAGTGTTCTGTGTTGGCTGTACTATAAATCTGTCAGTTTTAGTGCTGTACATTTGAAGGGATCAAGTAAATGCTTGTGTTTAAGGTATATTTGTATTTGGGAAGCGGTGTGTATTCAGTAGTGTCTCTGGTGCTATGGGGTCAAATTCTGGGTATAGCACTGCATTTTACAAACCTACCAAAATATAGATAAAACATCTCCTCAGGAGGTAGTGTGTAACTGTTGTTGGGAACATTGCAGTCCGAACTCTGTATTAGGTTGTGTATACTAGGTAATATATTGTTGCGAATTTTTGCCCTAGGGCAATTATTCTATGGGTTAAATTTTGCATGCATTCATGACACTGCAGTGTGCTGTGTGTTTCGATTGAGTGATCAATTTAGTGACTATGTTGGTTTGGGTATACTGTGCATGTGTATTTGTACACTGCTCTCCTGTAGCACCCACTCGTGTGTGGGGTAACAGAAAAGGGATCCTGAACAGACAGAGGCAGCCCAAACCAGCTGCTTACCTCGTCAGAGAACGGTACCACACAATTGCCTTTGGACACCCTCCGGAAGATGCGAAACAAATGAAATGTGAACTTCCACACTCTCTCACATTATAACCAGTCACTTATCTACTTTATAGAAGACTACAGTAATATGTATTAACCTGAGTAGATGTGTTAGTACGCTTATCGCTGTGTTGTGTACACATAGTACGTGTACAATGATACATGCTGTGGAGTTGGGCTATAATAGGTGCACATTTAGTTATTGCATCATCAACTGCTATTATTGCGTCAGAATTGACTGATATTGCATCTGATAACCGAAAATAGTACAAAATGGCGGTATAGTCCATACCGAAAGCAATCGTTCGTCCGATGTTCTTTCATAGCGTGAATGCAGAATGCTATCAAGAGCAATAAAGTTGAAGACACACAACCGGAATGTGTGCTGTGAGCCACTTTCTTGTAGTAAAATGTCATTTCAGTACCAGTGACGGTTACGTGCTGGTCAGCAACCCCCCGTCATTTTTGTTCACTTGTAGCCGAAGACATGATTATTTGCCTTGAAGCCTTTTCCAAGGAAGAGAAACTTGTAGACGGAGACGTAGTTGAGATAAAGGCAACTGATCACGATGAACAATCCATGTACGTTCTACTTCTCCGTGTACACCATTGTTCCATGGCAATTCTTTGGTGTATACGGAGTTTTGGATCGTCTGACCAATGTGCATGTGGGTTGACTTTTAGTTAACGAATTCTCGCAGGAAATTGTTCTTGAAGGTGAAGGAGTTACCAGTGGAACTCCAGCAGAAAGGAGCCCCATTGAGCATAGCAGCTGATGTTGCACAGACCTTTGGCCTGTTAAGTATGAGGTCGGTCACTGTGGAGAAAGTGGACAAGGAGGTTCGTTCATATGCTGTTCAGCTGTCTGAGGTAGAATGGTATAATTCCGGTAATTCAGGAATATACAGCTTACCACTTCAAAAATGTAAAGTTTTTGAGGACAACTACTGTGTTCCATTGGTAACGGGAGTCCTTAGCTACAATATACCTGACAGGGAAGTCCACCACTTCCTTCCTGTGTGCTGGTTATTCACCAGTGATCAAAATTGTACCATGATTGGAAATACCTAATTTTACCTTATAGCATGTGTGTACATGTGCATATTATTATTCATGTAGTATATGGTAAATTTCTCCTTCATTCACTGCAATTAGTTTTCCAATAATATGGTGGATTGAGTTTGGTGGATAACTAGATATTAATTAGTATTTGTACATTATATTGGTACTGGGACATTGTGATGGATTAAAAGGTTTGGCAGATGAAGTGGTGGCAGATTACCAAGAAATCACGCTATAGATATGATATTATACAATACGATAATATAATATATCCATAACATATACATGTATAATGTATATGTATACTTATAATAATACTATGGGTTACAATATAATATATGTACTAAATTTGTGTGTATATGTGTATGATATATAATATATGTGTGTGGGTTCACATAATATAGCATGCACCATTGGTACTGTGTGTATTCTAATGTGGTTACGTATACCCATGTTCTTATTAATTCTTTCGGTGTTGTTCATTTGGTGAGTGTCACCTCTGCTCTTCATTCCCCAGGACATCAAAGTCGATTTGCTGGAGGTGAAATTCAAAGATAATTGTCTCAGTCGAAGTGATATGTGGAGATTCACTAACACTTTGGTTGGTATAATGAACATGTTGTACGGTGTGCATGTGTCTGTACAGTGTGCATGTGCCTGTACACTCTACATGCCTGTACAGGCTACATGCCTACTGTACAGTGTGCATGTGCCTGTACAGTCTACATGGCTGCTGTACTGTGTGTTTGTGTATGTACTGTATGTGTGCCTGTACAGTCTGTGTGCCTGTACTGTGTGAATGTGCTTGTGATACTGTCACACACCACCAACCTCTTAAGATACAACAGACATGTGTATTTTCGTCCCATATGCTTGCCTTTTATAAGGAATGGCAACATACATTTCTGTAGTACACTATTATCAATTTATTCTTTATTTGTATGTTATATTTCAATCATACCTAGATTGACACTTGTGTTTATGTCAGCAAGAAACTCCTTTTCTGTGACAGTGTGAGGTAGACCACATAAGCGTTAGAGTTTTTCGAAGAAAAATGTATTCACTGCTTGTCTTTTCGCCTAGAACGCAAGTTCTATCGTTGTGGTCGAAAGGAATCTCAGTGAGCGCTGGTCTTGTCCTAGCGGGAACAACAGTTAGTTCTTTAAAAAGAAGTATTTCACAAGTTACATCATCCAATGCCCGGTTAGCTCAGTCGGTAGAGCATGGGACTCTTAATCCCAGGGTCGTGGGTTCGAGCCCCACATCGGGCGACCTTTTTACTTTTTTTTTCACCGCAGCCGAAAATGCGATACCAATGTACAATGTACGCGCACTATCCTTCTTTGCAGATTTTGTTTCGCTCCAGTTCCGCTCACATGTTCATATGCCTCCAAATCAGCGAGGAAATGTGGCAGTTCGACTCATCAGGAGACCTGTACTTCGACAAGGCAGTATTGCGTTTTCTAAAGGAACTTTTTGACCATTGGAAGGTAACAATGTTGACCCTCTG
Source organism: Chondrilla cf. caribensis (assembly GCA_964020155.1). NCBI lineage: Eukaryota > Metazoa > Porifera > Demospongiae > Chondrillida > Chondrillidae > Chondrilla > Chondrilla cf. caribensis. The sequence continues at coordinate 5,842,173 of OZ026548.1, forward strand.
TCTGAGCAGATAACACAAACTGTAAATTGTGGTTTTGTTTTGCAGGATGAGGGCTGTAACCACCACGTCACACTTGTGTTCTTCTCCAGAACATTCTTCCCAGGAAGAAGCGAAAGTTGGTTTATCGTGTGATTGTGTGCTCATTTTGTGAATTGAGGCTTTCTCTCATCACTCTATGTTCCACCCAGATGAATTGACCAACTTGAAACTTGCGTTGTCTCGCGACTATAGAGGAATTTATTACACTGATTATTATGAGTGAGTGTCTGAATTTCTACATAATTCGAGAACGTATTGACGGATTCATGTTGCCCCCTTGTAGAGTGATACTGGATGGATCGAAATGGATGGAGTGGGCGTACGTGGTGAATGAGATTAAGAGGAACTTCAAGGATTACAAGAAGAAGACTAACTGTGATGAAGGTGAGATTGGATCTGGTGAGAAGGACCTGGTGAAGGGGTATCTGGTGAGAGGGGACCTGGTGAGGGGGTATCTGATGAGAGTGGATCTGGTGAGAGTGGATCTGGTGAGAGGGGATCTGGTGAGAGGGGACCTGGTGAGGGGGTATCTGGTGAGAGGGGACCTGGTGAGGGGGTATCTGGTGAGAGTGGATCTGGTGAGAGTGGATCTGGTGAGAGGGGACCTGGTGAGGGGGTATCTGGTGAGAGTGGATCTGGTGAGAGGGGACCTGGTGAGGGGGTATCTGGTGAGAGTGGGCCTGGGGAGAGTGGACTTGGTGAGAGTGGACCTGGTGAGAGGGGACCTGGTGAGGGGGTATCTGGTGAGAGTGGGCCTGGGGAGAGTGGACTTGGTGAGAGTGGACCTGGTGAGAGTGGGCCTGGGGACAGTGGACCTGGTGAGAATGGATCTGGTGAGAGTGGACCTGGTGAAAGTGGGCCTGGTGAGAGTGGATCTGGTGAGGGTGGACCTGGTGAGAGTGAAACTGGTGAGAGTGACTATGGTGAGGATGTCTCAGATGAGAATGGATCTAGTGAGGGTGATTCTGGTGAGAAAATATGTCCAAATTGTTGATATTTCATCATTTCTCTGTTCTAATCAGCTTATTACTTGGAAAAATAACATTACAGGCAGTTGTTGGTGTTGATATTGAATTGGACATCTACTTATTTTTGTTGATTTTCAAGTGGTTGGCACTCTAATACTCCACCCACAGATGGACTTCGTTGACACTTTGTATTTTGTCCTTTGTCCTTTGTCCTCTGTACCCAATTCCATGCAGTTTGAAGTTGAAAGCTGTTCTTTGACTGAAAAAAAAAGCTATTTACTATTATTTGTTTTGTTGTTGTTGTTTACAGACTCATCCGAGCCTGCTGGGTGTATTTCTCGAGCAACTCAAGGAAATTTCCTGGAGTGTCTGAACCTGACAGTCAATCGTGAGTGTTTTACGTAACAGATACCTCTTCCTTGCTTACCAATAGCTGATCTCCTTCCAGTGTTCTCCAGGAAGCACGTTAACCCTCACTTTCACTTGACTGGACAGCAGGTGGTGATTGTGACAGCTGGTGTGGGAGTATTTGAGGTGAGTTTGGAAGGTGTACTGTGTGTACTGTGTTCACTGTGTGTTCTGTATGTACTATATGTACTGTGTACTGTATGTACTGTGTGTACTGTATGTACTGTATGTACTATATGTACTGTGTACTGTATGTACTGTATGTACTGTGTGTTCTGTATGTACTGTGTGTACTGTGTGTACTGTGTA
>OZ026548.1:5851396-5866396 GCA_964020155.1 Chondrilla cf. caribensis
GTGCTTCTTCTGTAGATATCCCAATGGTGTAGAAAGGCAGAGATGAGTGGGTTCAGACTTGTGTCTGTTCCAAGCTGGCAGACTCTGGAGGAAAATCCTTTTTGTAAACCACACAAAATCCCATTTCCTCTGGATTTTGAGAAAATGAAGAGTGTGTGTGTGTGTAGTGTGTGTGTGTGTGTGTGTGTAGTGTGTTTGTGTGTGTGTGTGTGTGTGTGGTGTGTGTGTGTGTGTGTGTGTGTGTGTGTGTGTGTGTGTGTGTGTGTGTGTGTGTGTAGTGTGTTTGTGTGTGTGTGTGTGTAGTGTGTGTGTGTGTGTGTGTGTGTGTGTGTGTGTGTGGTGTGTGTGTGTAGTGTGTGTGTGTGTGTGTGTGTGTGTGTGTGTGTGTGTGTGTGTGTGGTGTATGAATGTATGTGATTGTGTGGTGTACATAATACGTATTATTACTGTAAAATGGCCACCCATTTGTGCATATTTCCTTAGGTATGGGAATTGATACCAACTCCAAAACTGTGTTCAAGTTAGTTCACCGAGTTCTTCAAAAGTGAGCAAGTTACTACTGCATCTCATTATGTGTGTGTGTGGGGGGGGGGGGTAAGGGGGGGATTTGAAATTCAGTTAAAACAACCTTTTTGGTGTAAACTCTGAACATTATCAACGGTATAGATGTTATCTTTACGGTGTGTATTACATGTCTTATACATACATATGAGACCTGTACTGTTAATTCAATGGTCCGTACAGATATGATCTGTACTGTGTGTATTCTGTGTTCCGTACAGATGTGGGTTTGTATTGGACCCAATCAGTATACAAGATGACATGGATTGCCTGTACCACGATGCCATGAAGGTGGATTCCAAGAGAAGTTTGGAATCCTGGATTGCCAGTAGCGATATCGGTTGGCATTTGGACCCGGTGTATGTCCACTACACCGGACTCTGCCTGATCAAACCTAGACATAACAAACTGAGATGTTCGTCTCTGCGCCAGTCGTCCAGACACTCCTCTTCGGGATACTTCTTCAGAACAGACAGCGAGGCCACGCTCAATGCTTTGTCCCCTGACATGGATAACGTGTTCCACTCGAGGCAGGACAACCAGTGGAGCTTCAAGAGCAACCACACCCCAGTACACCACAGCACGCCCCACTCCTCTCCTAGTCATTTTGCCAATTTCAGCTTCCATTTCGATTGCTATCCGAACACAAATACCGCTCAGAGCAGCCTGCAGAGAAGCATGTCTACCAAAGCAGACGCGAGTGCAATTTTCAAGGAAATAGAAGAATACTGTTCCAGCATCAATGACCATTTCGATGAAGTGTTTGCAAACCAGCTGTTCTTCAACCAAACTAATTATCCCAGAGACATAGCCAGTACATACTAGCATTGTCTAAATGCGGTATGGATGTACTGGAGAATGTGTATATGTACATAAGGCATATTGCTTCTTCATCACCTGTGATATATATTTATTCCTGTGTTGTGTTGTTATCTCTGTTTTTCACTATTTACAATTTATACTGTACATTTGCCAATGCAATAAATTGCACAATGACTTCACAGAATAAAAAACGACCGCATATAACACCAACATCAACACCAATGAATACAAGGAGTTAAGGTCATCGTATCTCAATTCCTTTCATCTTTTTCTTGCGCAGTCTCCTCAACTTAGCTGTGTTGGTAATCTACACATAATGAACATGCATACAATAGTGAGGGAGAAAGATCACGTGGATGCGAGTATGTATATACATACAGTATGTAGGAGTTTAGGTGGCTTATATACCTGAGAGGCACTGGGTGCATACGCATATGACATTTCTTACCATATGAAAAGTCTCTGTGTATGGCAGCGTGTGAATGCAAGTGTGTGTGTGTGGTGTTTGTGTGCATGCACTAAATGCTAATACTACACTTCACCTTTTGTACAACTTCTGATTTCTTTCGATTCTCTTCTTTTCTTTTGCGGTTTTCCTCAATCCTCTTCTTCTTCTCTTCCTTCTCTTGTTTGGCCTTCTCCTTCAGTTCCTTCTCCAGCTCCATCACTTTCCTCTTGCCATAACGCTCCTTCTGATGCTGATCCCACGACTTCCTCCAAGGCTTTACGTCCACCACAGTGGAGCTCCTGTATGCAAGAAAGTCACGAGCTGAATCAAGCGACATAGCCGGAATGCGGTAGACAGACTCGCGCCTAAGGTCTCTTCGCCTGTTACTTCACAGGATCCTTCGGCTTACCTTTGTTTAGGATTCTTCCATACTCTACCGGACTTGGGTCTACCTCGAGGTACGACGCTTGGTTTCGTATCCTTTGACGTTTCAACAGTCCTCGTCATCTGGACCGCGTGCAAGAGAGAGGGAGAACCTGGTGAGTATACAGTTCACATTAGTGCGCATACATAAGTCGTATAATTGTGTATAAAATCGACATATTGCAATAAAATGGCCGCCAATGGAAGAATTTCGTCGAGTAATACTTCGACTAATAATTTAGTACCCGGTAAATTACAGTAATGTGAAATTATTTCAATGAAATTTGAAAGCTTTATCGTTAATTCTTTTTTATCCGCCCCTGCAGGCATAAGCGTCTTGAGTAGCCTTCCTCTGCAAATGATGTTATACTTCAACGCATACTACTCTCCACTGTGGGTCATTGCAATAATTCTGGGTTTGGTTCTGAAAGTATGTCCGCAATCCTTTCAGTTTCAAGTGTGCAGTTGTTCAAATGTCTCACCACTGGTGCACGTGTGTACACGTATGGGAAGGGATCGAAACCTGTACACATACAGTGTTATTTCGAAGTTGATTTACAGTTTAAATTCGAAACTTCAGCAGTTAATGCTGGATTGTACACTTTTGTAGCAGTCTCACAGAGTCAAACCTATCCGTATTCATTTCACAACCAATTGTCTTCCCTCCTACAAGGGGTCCGGTCCACCAAGACGAGTTGTACACCAACCAGTAACTACATACACATCAAACATTGTATATTATACTAGACATTGATGTGACTGTGGTGGTCATTCATTTTACTCGATTTTGTGCCATGGTTTGCCACAACCATGAATATACGAATAAAATTGTTTGTGTATAGCGAAATGAACTAGAATGAACTGGAATGAACTGGAATTGGAGTTGAATGAACTGTAGATTTTGATTGACTACCGCAGCTTGGTTAGGTGTAATTTACTTCCTTTCGCATGCAGTTTGGTTACTTGGCAACCCACTACAAGGCCATAACAATAGCCGTGAGCCTGGTGATGTTCCTCTTTGAACCGACGCGTCTCTATCTCGGCTACGAGGGGAATCTGAAGGAGAAGGTGGGTAGTGAGGTTGAAGCATGACCATGTGTGTGCTGTGTGTCCAGTGGGTGGTGAGGTTGGAACATGACCATGTATGTGCTGTGTGTCCAGTGGGTGGTGAGGTTGGAACATGACCATGTGTGTGCTGTGTGTCCAGTGGGTGGTGAGGTTGGAACATGACCATGTGTGTGCTGTGTGTCCAGTGGGTGGTGAGGTTGGAACATGACCATGTGTGTGCTGTGTGTCCAGTGGGTGGTGAGGTTGGAACATGACCATGTGTGTGCTGTGTGTCCAGTGGGTGGTGAGGTTGAAGCATGACCATGTGTGTGCTGTGTGTCCAGTGGGTGGTGAGGTTGGAACATGACCATGTGTGTGCTGTGTGTCCAGTGGGTGGTGAGGTTGGAACACGACCATGTGTGTGCTGTGTGTCCAGTGGGTGGTGAGGTTGGAACACGACCATGTGTGTGCTGTGTGTCCAGTGGGTAGTGAGGTTGGAACACGACCATGTGTGTGCTGTGTGTCCAGTGGGTAGTGAGGTTGAAGCATGACCATGTGTGTGCTGTGTGTCCAGTGGGTGGTGAGGTTGAAGCATGACCATGTGTGTGCTGTGTGTCCAGTGGGTGGTGAGGTTGGAACATGACCATGTGTGTGCTGTGTGTCCAGTGAGTGGTGAGGTTGGAACATGACCATGTGTGTGCTGTGTGTCCAGTGGGTGGTGTGGTTGAAGCATGACCATGTGTGTGCTGTGTGTCCAGTGGGTGGTGAGGTTGGAACATGACCATGTGTGTGCTGTGTGTCCAGTGGGTGGTGAGGTTGAAGCATGACCATGTGTGTGCTGTGTGTCCAGTGGGTAGTGAGGTTGGAACACGACCATGTATGTGCTGTGTGTCCAGTGGGTAGTGAGATTGGAACATGGCCATGTGTGTGCTGTGTGTCCAGTGGGTGGTGAGGTTGGAATATGACCATGTACAGTATATGTTGTGTGTTTGGTACCTGTGTGTGCACAAACAGTACAGAAATCAGAGTAAAATACCACTTCACTAGTTTGTTTGTTTTCATCACGAACATGTGAAAATGTTCATTTGTATGACATCATGGAATGTGAAGATAGTAGACAAAATGTCCTCCTCGTTTTGCATAATTTTTAATGTTAGATAATTTTCTTTCTTGTCCATATTTCACATACTTATTATTGTATTAGTATTGTATTTATATGTACATTTGTTTGTATTACACGTACAAACAGATTCCAGAGCTGGCCGGTTCGTGGTTCCTGACGATCTTCCAACTGCTCCTGGCAGTCTACCTGATGGCCAACTCCAACACCATTGTGCTGCCCATTGAAATAGCCGCCACAGTGCCTCTGCTGGGTCTTCTGCTAGTCGAGGTCATGTTTGGCTTCAGAGCTCTTCAGGTAGGGAACATAGCTGGGCGTATAGCAGTCGGTTACCATCCCCGGTTGCCACTGCTGTTGATTAGTCTTGGTTAGCCAGACCCATTCCTACTTCCAACTTTAAAATTGGAACTCTGTCCTGGCAGTGACCATTCAAAACAGAGGAGTTGAAGTGAGGGTCTGGCTGTGTAAGACTAACTGTAGCTGGTGTAGTACTGTAGTCTTGCTGATCATACCCAGTTCCACCCACTAATAAAATGGCCGACTGGAATTTGCATGGAGGTGAACTAGTGCAGGTCGACAAGACTGCCGTATACAGTGCATTGTGTCAGTGTTGCTTGGTGAGTGTGGTCTGTGTGTTATTGCCAATCTCCTGGTCTGGTGAGTAGGAGGGCTGAGGCCTAGCGATGCAAGACAACTAATCTCCTTATTTGCACACTAATTTCCCTTTTTTCTTGATTCTGCTGACGTTTGCACAGCTGTTATGGACCATATATGGTACATCCAGACCTATGGCCCCAGTTACACTAGAACACTAAAGCACTTCATTTTAAACAGGTTTCAAACAACTTTGATAATATGTGTCTCGCCAGAATCAATTATACATAAATACTTGAACACATATACACGATGGTGCATTAACCCAGTTTCAACTTGAAGCAATCTGGAAAGTCTTTCAACGCTCTAGTGTGGCTGGGACCAGTGTGACAGTGTTCATGTGTGCACACCAGTACTGTGTGGTGTTTGCAGGTTTTGATCAGGGAACAACCCTTGAAGTTTCATCTAAGACAAGTGGAGTCAGTCCCTCCACAACCTCCTCCATCCTCCCATGAAGAAGACGAGGAGATCGAATTGGAGGAAATTGAACATGGCCACTTGCACCAAGATTAATGACCAAAGTACGTTGTGTGTGTGGGGGGGGGGGGGGGTGCGTGGGTGTGTCAGCTTGCCAGCAAAATCCCATTGCACCATTTCTCACATGTACGGTGGGATATATCCCTCGGTATGATTGTGTATACACCCACTCACCGATTTCATATACAGTACTTATGTATCTATGTGTACAATAATATTGTGTGTATGTATGTAAATATGTAGATACATAGGTCGTAATAACATACAGACATAATAGGGAGCTTGAATAGTACAACAGGCCACCAAGTCACATAGGAAGGCCCAGCTATTGCTCTAGTCCTGCTCAGTCTAAATGCTCTCTTCTCAGTTTCATACACATGTCGTGGTCAATGTGGAGGGAGCCTGTCTTTATCTCAATGTCCTCCTCCAGGGACAGCTGCCGCCTCAGGAGGCCCTTCAAGGCATCCTGGGATTCCCCTAGTTTCTGCTGCAACTGATTCACACTATCTAAAGAATGGAGGGAGGAAGTCATGAATGTCATTAACACTACCCTTATCAAACTGGTAAACAACTCACACAAAAGTATGCATGTATTTACTATGAGTATAATAATGCTACTATTGTATAAAGTGCTATGTGTGCATATACGTACATGTGTACGTAATAGGAATACAGTGCTCACATGTTGAGGAGTGGCTGACACCTGTTGAGTTGTGTACAGCACTGTTTGTGGTGCTCACCATCCTCCAAACAGGTCTGATTGTGTTATTACAAGTACAGAACAGGTATTTGCCTCATTTAGTATATCACACACATATATGTTGCTGTGTAAGTATGTACACAAGAACCTAATCCACAATCCAAGGATTGACATGTCACCATTTAATATATTAGTGGCTACATTATCAATGTAGTTGGACCACTCCCGCGCTCCTGGGACAGGATAATCATCAGGCTTACAGGAATGTCTGGCTGTAGGTGTCACATGGTGTGGTAGTGGAACTGGACACGTGGTGTTTGTTAGGCCAGTATTTCCACACACACACAATACAAATCCAGTTCAAAGGTTACAGTCCCATTGCTGTGTCATACATTTACGTACGTACCTGCAATCTCACCCACTTCCTGGATCAGCCTCTGCTGTGGAGGATCGTACACTAGCTCCACGTTTGGTCTGTTCGCTCTCAGCAGAAGTCTTGTCTGAGCTAGCATATTTGGACCATGTTTGTCTTCAATGGCTTTCTCAAGAGCACTGATGTTGGCCTCCATTGTACTGATGTCCGAATTCACCTACGTACACGATTACAACAATACATACATACGTATGTATGTACATCACACACAATAGGGCATAGAGTTATATTGATGAGACAGCAGAGGTAGAATCAGTGTGACCATGTACATACCTAGACGTGAGAATTGCATATATGCACATCTACCTTTTGTCTATGTACGTACGTTCCCAACCGTATTGGGTACATTGAAATTGAAATTACATACATACGTAAGCCCATCTTCGGGGTCAAGTATTTGGTTCACTGACTTAGTTTGTGCATTATGGGGCATGCGTATTAAGTAAGTATTAGCTCATGCTCCCTTGTACGTTGATGATGTTAATGAGAGTATTATTGGTTTATTGTGTTAAAAAGTGGAAGTCTATCTCATATTGTACCTGGAGCACACAGTGTCACATACAAACACACACGGACAGGCACACACATGCACACATGTACACACACAGGCAGGCACACATACCGACGAGCACTCACACACACACACACACACACACACACACACACACACACACACACACACACACACACATACACACACACACACAAAGGTTGTACTGCCTCAAGTTACGTAGATTAGATTCACTCACTGCTGAGCTGTCATTTATTTGTCTGCACAGAAGTCTGAAATGAGTGTTATCATGACCTCCCTGGTGTACAAGCCCTATATATGTATCACAGGGCTTCACTGTACCCCTGCCACAGGCCTTTGATTGCGCCACTCATTAGGATGCATATACGTGCACGTGCACATGGGTGCCTGTACTTTATATTGTTGCACAGACAATAAACAACAGCTCAGCAAATGAAAAATATAATAGTTTTGAATAGGCAACTCAGAATACACGTGTATCACCTATCTAACAAGGATATGCATCCTATTCAGAGATGATATACATGATACAAGTATGTTCATGACAGTCGATCACAGCATGTGAGTAGATGGGGGAGGCTAAATAAATTAGCAAAGTTCTTCAAACACAGAGACAACGCCACACTATCAATTTCCTTGCTATCTGACCTGGTCTAGGTGGTGTTCCAAGTTCTGCTTTGCCTCCAGTGTCTCTTTGATTCTCTTGTCAAATGAATGGTTGACGACTTCCCTCTGTCTGAGAACATCCTGCTGGGTTTGATCCAGCACACCTCTGTTCACACCACGAAGCGTACAAGACGCATTTCTCTCCTTTTCCGTCTTAAGAATGTTCTGGTTTGAGAATCCTTCCCATTGACTTGGAGTAACACACCTAAGTACGTACATGTTCAAAGTGAAGTAGAATATTATACACTCCATTGACCTGTATGATAGTATGCACATGTTCACGCACATCACGAGTGTACGTATGTCTACATGTTGTGTACAGGTGTTGTACAAGTGTTGTACAGCACACGTGGTGAGTCCACAAAGTGAGTTCCTAGAGCAAGTGTATTTTCAAAGTAAACCTAAAACCCTAACCCTACCCCTGTGCTCCCGATACTATGGTATATGTAGCTAAGTCACATTCCTGGTCCAATTCAGTTTTTGGATTCTTGCTTTTTTTTCTTTTCTCACTTTGGATCCACATTGACTGACGTTGGAGACAGCATTGTTCCTCCACTCATCCCTGCACTTCTCTCATCAATTTCCAAGGCCGTCACTTTGTCTCCAATGTCCTTCTCAAGCTTGTACTTGCAGGACTTGAGGATACGAATTTGTTCATTCGTTTGCTCCAGAGTCTTCTGCAAAAGCCCCTGAACTCCCTCAATCACCTCAACTTCCTACAAAAGTGTCACACGTAAGCACTCATATGTACACACACAGAATGTTACAGGAATGAAAGTGTAAGGGTGATGGATGAAAAGGTTTGAAAGGTATTTCCAAGATCATTCATCGTCATTATTGACTCGAGTAGGAAAATGGCATGTTGACTCATTAGCGGTCCACTCAGGGATCATTTTCCTAGGGCCCAACTGTATATACGTACATGCACACCATGCCTCAGTATACATGTGAAAGTAGCTAACATACTGATGTTACTATATACAGATTTCTAGTCTCGTGTAGCATAGACCCATTCTCGTCTCCAATTTGAAATTGGACTTTGTCCTGGTGAGAAAGGATATGGGCTACTCCAGACTAATACACATCTTGGTATGTAATGTAATTCAAAATGAGCATGGGGCACCTTCATGAGCTGTATTTCAACATCATCGTGCACTAAATCAATGGCTTTTCTCCCCTGTCGATAGCTGATGCAGGTCTTTGCTACTTCAACAGGAACCACAGTAGACTGAAGGGCGGCTTCCAGTTCCTCTTTGGAAGAATGAAGGCTGGCTATCTCTTTGGAGGCTTCTTCGATTTTTCGTCTAACTTCTTCCTTCCAGAACTCCACATCTCCTATTCTCTTGGCCAAATTCCTCGCAACATCTTCCTGAGCTTTGCGTGTTTTGGCTTCTGTTGCTTGGACAACACGTTCGCATTCGTCTCTCAGGCGTTCGGCTGCAGATCTCTCAGCCTCAGCCGTTAGGTATTGGAGCTGGTTAGACTGTTTCCACTCCTGAGGGTGGTACTTCGGAGGAGATTGTAGCAATCGAGCCATCACTGCGAAGAGGGTCAATCGGTTACTATGGCAATCGACTGTGAGGTCGTGTGTGTATCACGTGAGCGTCTCCGCTATTGCGCAATCAGCACTCCCACCTGTTCTATGAATATACTTAATAGGAAGCGCCGTACAGTATAGTACCTGAAGTACGGATTTCCACTGTCAGTATCTTTCTCCAATTCTTCCTCTTCTTAGTTGGTTTGTGGAAGATTCAACATGTCCATAATGATAGGGACCAGTTTTGGTAAGCCGACAATCGACTCTATCACTATTCCAGACGTCAGGAAGCGTCGCGTGCCGAACAAATTCTACGTAAGTTTACTCGTGTGGGTATGTATGGAGCTATTCGTATCGTAGGTGAGGTAGCAAAGGTAGAATCAGGTTGACTGTGAAGGTGTAAGTGATACCAGTAGCTGTCGACAAAAAGATCCTTTTGATCATTTGTTCTAAACTATTCTCCTCTGTGTGTTGTGCACTTTACTCGTGTTCGTGTGACCCATATGATGTTGTTCTATCCAGGTCTACAAGATCGTGGTGGAGTGGTCCAACTCGCAGACCGTTACCGTTTATCGAAGATATTCAAATTTCTTCGATTTTTGGGTAAGTGTACGTGCTTGTCGTGAGCTTGCGTGTTGTGCTCGAGCGAGTACACTTGTAAGGATTCCTCTGCTCTCGTCGAAGCGTCGTTGGTTTTTACTTTTGCTGGACGGAGGAGTGTTCGCATTGTGAGAATGGCATGAACTTATGATATAACCGCCGGTAATAACGTGTATAAACTTCGTTTACCCACGAAAGTACAAACTGGAGGATAATCAGAGAGTCATATGTGATGCGTTTTGTTCGTTCAATTGCCCATCATCAACCATCGTTGTTCACGAATTGTAACAATGCTAGTGTTTACTCATAATACAGCATTCTTTCTGTGCTATCATTCCCTTGTTTGTGTTTCTGTTGAGTGTTTTGTGTTTGACACCATTATCCCCCCCAGACCATAAGACTGAAATATCGTCAAAGAGCAAACACTTATCTTTATTGTTTTCACCATTGTAGTGCAAACTGAAAGAACTGCATTCTACACTGCTAGCAAAGAGCCTTTCCTACCAGGATAGTAACCAGCCCCTTCCTGATATGCCAGGTGTGTGTGTGTGTGTGTGTGTGTGTGTGTGTGTGTGTGTGTGTGTGTGTGTGTGTGTACGTGTACATGTGTGCATGTGTGGGGTGGTGTGTATGTTTGCACAAATGTGCATGTGTGTGTGTGTGTGTGTGTGTGTGTACGTTCAAACACGTGTTCACCTGTGTGTATATCTGTGTGTGCATGTGTATGTACATATAAGTGTGTGGGTATGGGCATGCATACGTGTGTGTGCTGTGCATGTAATATAGTGCCAATAGGGTACTATCGTTTCAACTCATGACCTCCAGAAGTACAATACGAGGACAATTTAAGAAAATATACAAATGAATGGTGTTGTGTATGGTGGTTTATGTGTATCCTTTATGGCAGCTGGTGACCATTTGTGTACTCATGTATTGTGTATGTGGCAACCAGTGCACATTCCAGTGAACATATGCCACCACTGCCACATATGCCAAGTTGAGCTGATCATTCCATTGACCCCCATTTTTCCAGTGTGTGTACTTAGCTTGAACAATTGCGATTGTGGGAACGGTACCATTTGTAGAGTTTCAGATCACCCTATTACCATTAATTGAAACTTTCCAACAATAAGCAAGCCCTACATATAGAGTACAGTCAGACCTCTTCACAACCACATCCTTGGTTCGTCACTTTAACTGCCATTTTAACTAGTTTGTTGTTGTCCCAAACACGATTACTGCGTAAGTGGATACAGCTGTTCCCACAAGACATGAATATGAAAAAGCTGTCCTTGTAAAAAATGGTATCAAATGAGGTTTGCTGGTACTTACCCCTTGCTATTTGCTACTTGACTTGTTATAGCCCACACATTGGTACAGTGAATATTTGTTAATCCACTGCAATTGGTTCAGGTGAAATTTTGGCGAATTAATGATATGGCGGATTATACTGATCTTTGAGATGTCTCCTACCATTTGTCGCGCAATTTGTACGTTCCGCATCTTCGAGAAACGGTCTGTGAGTATTTTTTATGTTGTCGTCGGATTCCTCTTTCTGCAATCGGAAATCTACTTCTTCTGCTTCATTATCAAGTCAGTTTTAGAACGCTTTTTCTGCTATGTTGCTCTACACTAAGACAACTTCTTAAAATTGGCGGATTATCTGTAACTAAAGCCCATACAAAAGTGCAAATTGGTACACAGAAGAATGGAGGATGGCGGAATTGCGAGATGGCGGATTACTTGTATAGTGTAGCCATACAAGCAAATTCGTTTCATAATAATATGGCGGATAAAACGTTTTGGCGGATTAACCGGGGGCAGATTGACAAATATTCACTGTATACGGAACACATGTCAGTATACAGAGTATATCCACATCAGTATACTGAGTGTATGCATCAGTATACAAGATGCATGTGTCAGTTTGCAGAGTATTATGTCAGTATATTGAGTGCTTACGTCAGTATACTGAGTGCATATGTCAGTATACCGAGTGTATATGTCAGTATACTAAGTGAATGTCAGTATACTGAGTGCATATGTTGATATACAGAGTGCCTGCATCAATAAACAGAGTACGAGTGTCAATATACTGTATATCACGCATTGAATGGGCTCAACATAATTGCAATCTCTTTCAAATTGCAACTAAACCGTGCCTCTTTGGGGTAAGTGTGAGGCGAAGCCTTACAAGTCCACGTCAGCTGTATGAAAGGCATTACCCTGGTAGATCATGCCTCCAAGAGGTCCAGCCCTACACTCTATAAGGATGTACATTTCATGGGACATTTGTACTGGTGAGGTCACCACCAGACATGACTTTATGTGGCAGTAGGAAGCACCTAATAAATATGGTCATCACAAGACCACAGGATACCTTTACTGTGGAAGCTGTGTACGCCTGTGTTTGTATAGTGAGATTCTTGTTTGTGACGTTATGTAAACACTATGTTGATTGTGTGTGTGTGTGTGGTGTGTGTGTGTGTGTGTGTGTGTGTGTGTGTGTGTGTGTGTGTGTGGTGTGTGTGTGTGTGTGTGGTGTGTGTGTGTGTGTGTGTGTGTGTGTGTGTGTGTGTGTGTGTGTGTGTGTGTGTGTGTGTATGTTTAGTGTTCTCACTCCAATGATGATGCATGTGCGCATTTTTGTCTGAGCATCCAATAATTTGATTCGTAGCTCTGATTTTAGCAACGAGCATTTCTTCCAGACTTTCATTACGTGACATTCAGTGTGACACACAACCTTGATGTACACTGCACAAATTGGCTGGTGTTAGTTAAATACAGTTCCACAATCCTCCCCATACAGGAAAGATCTATCTTGGTCGTAGCCAGGTGCACCAAGTGGCTGAGAAGAGACGCAAAAAGTTACAAGAGTTTTGCCAGGTATGGCCCTGTGGCTAGTCCACACCTTGCACATGTGCACATGTGTATGTACACACACACACACACACACACACACACACACACACACACACACACACACACACACACACACACACACACACACACACACACACACACACACACACACACACACACACACACACACACACACACACACACACACACACACACACACACACACACACACACACACACACACACACACACACACACACACACACACACACACACACACACACACCAATAATTCTCTTCATCATGCATAATAATAATAAACATGTCTTTTGGTCTTTTGGTTTCCATAGCAACTAATCAAACTCCCATTTGAGATATCCCAGTCCACAATAGTCTATGGGTTCTTCAGTCTCTGGCCCGACGACACAATTAGCGGACAACAGTGAGTGGAGTTAACGGTTGTTATCACCGTTCTACCTGCTTGATGTTGTTCACTCTGATTCACAATGTTGTGGTGTTTTCCATTTCATAATGTTGTTATTCTTGTTTTATGTTTTTATTTTGTGTTTACTTCGTTTCGGAATATTGTTAGTTTTGGTTCACAGTGTTAATTTGTTTGTTGACCCAGGGTCCGAAGGCACACAGCAGTCGGTCGCAGTGTCATCAAACCAGACCTCACTTCTTCAGTTCAGATCCCCTCGCCTTCTTGTAATAATGGCCATCCTCTTCTCTCGGAGAATTCCAGTTTTTTAACTGAAATGGAACTAACCGTTCCTTCAAGAAGTGTGTGTGTGTGTGTGTGTGTGTGTGTGTGTGTGTGTGTGTGTGTGTGTGTGTGTGTGTGTGTGTGTGTGTGTGTGTGTGTGTGTGTCTGCATTTGTACATATGTGCATGCGTGTGTGTGTGTGTGTGTGTGTGTGTGTGTGTGTGTGCGTGCTTCCCCTCCCATCCATACCTCCGCCCTCTCCCTTGGGACCGACAGAACCCCGATCTGTGACGGTAGATACTGCAGATCTGATGGACGAGAGCGAAGAACACTACCGTGTGGTTCAGGACTACACCCGACTTGACTCACAGCAGCTGGACCTGAAGGAAGGTCAGATTGTGACCGTGGTCGAGAAGCACGACACAGGTTTGTGAAGGATTCGTGGGCATATCAGGAACATGCAGTCTTGCATATGTTAGGATCTCGGTGTCTTTGTAGACTACACATACAGTACACACCACACTGTACGTACATACCACACTGTACATACACACCACACTGTACATACACACCTCACTGTATGTACACACCACCCTATACATACACACCACACTGTACATACACACCTCACTGTACGTACACACCACCCTATACATACACATCACACTGTACATACACACCACACTGTATGTACACACCACCCTATACATACACACCACACTGTACATACACACCACACTGTATGTACATACCACCCTATACATACACACCTCACTGTATGTACACACCACCCTATACATACACACCACACTGTACATACACACCTCACTGTACGTACACACCACCCTATACATACACACCACACTGTACATACACACCACACTGTATGTACACACCACCCTATACATACACACCACACTGTACATACACACCACACTGTATGTACATACCACCCTATACATACACACCTCACTGTATGTACACACCACCCTATACATACACACCAAACTGTACATATGTGTTGTGTAGAGCATCACACATTATGGCTAACATGCATACCACACACTGCCCCATCACATGTACTGCAATACACAATACTACACTCGATGCGGTGTCTGTGTCCATGTAGGTTGGTGGATGATTGAGTTCGGCGATGAACAGGGCTATGCTCCGGCTTCCATACTGGAGGCAGTGAATGGGAATGGGACAGAACATAATATGGAGAACACTATTGATGGTGTGTGTGTGTGTGTGTGTGTGTGTGTGTGTGTGTGTGTGTGTGTGTGTGTGTGTGTGTGTGTGTGTGCATGTGCGTGTGTGTACGTGCATGCATGTGCATGTGTAGTGTGACGTTAAAATAATTTTATACTTGAATCTTATATGTTGATGAGTGTTGCATTTCACATATTGCA
>OZ026548.1:5873896-5893896 GCA_964020155.1 Chondrilla cf. caribensis
GTGTGAATTATGTGTGTGTACACTCACACACACACACACACACACACACACACACACACACACACACACACACACAACACACACACAACACATACAACACACACACACACAACACAAACACCTGTACATGCATATACATATGTACATGTCTGTGTATGTACGTATATGTGGTGTTTAATCTTGCATGTACCTGAAATTTCAACTGCAGTTGTTTGTTTTCAAATGACCATATTTTGATACTGAAATCATGCTGTGGGAGTGACTAAATTTGTTGTAGTTTCACTATTCATGGTGGAGAGAATTAATCAGTGGTGTGTGTGTGTGTGTGTGTGTGTGTGTGTGTGTGTGTGTGTGTGATAGATTTACATAGTCGGATTGTATTGGTCCCCTTTCCCCTTTCCCCTTATGTGGTTATCCAGACCTCCTCTCTGGTTACTTAAGATCATTGCTGTCTGAAGCCTGCACTAGGTAATGTTTCCATGGCAACCTGCCATATTGGCTGAAATTCCTTCATCAGTGAACCATTACATCAGCTCAGGCTGACCATCTCATGGTAACCTCAGACCTCATCACCTGGGGAGACTACTCACCCAGCTAAGGTACCATCATTGAAACTCACTGCTGTAGGTGATTTTAGCAGATTAGCAGCTACCATGTGGGTTACCATCCTTGAAGAGTACCACTTTAGGTGATTTGGTAGGTTGACAGGTGATAATTGCCTGGTTATCATCGCTATCACATTGTGTTGGTACATTGGTATTGATCCTTGATCACCCTCCAGTCTCTGGGTGAGGTAACCCTCACCCACAGACAACCATAACTGTAAGATAAAGGGGACTTCATTCATGTAACCTCCAGGTGTAGCATTAAATTTGCTGTTAGCCAAGGTAGTTTTAGGGTGTTTTGAAATTCATTTAACATCCTCAATTCTTCTATTGTGTACTTGGTCTTCTTGTACACACACACACACACACACACACACACACACACACACACACTTATGTATCCTTTTTCTCCATCAGCGGTGAGTGGGAGGCAGATGACACCCGACCAACAAGAATCATGTAAACAAACTGTGTCACCAGTTCCTCCGCAAAGCGATCAGAGAGGTAGAATACCACCACCAGTCCCTCACGTCCTCAGTACTGAAACACCAGATGTCTCAACCGAAAGCATCGTTAGTCGCAATGTTGAAGAGCTTTCGGTACAGCCATCCACTCCGCCTCTCACATCAGAAGGTGTTGACCCCGATCTTTCAGCGCAAGTGATGCCAGTTGGCCCACAGATGGTGGATTACGAGAATGTCACCCTTGACTTGATGAACGTGGACACTGTTGAGGATGACCCAGAACTGTACCAGAATGTATCCAACCCATCCTCGGAGTACGCCAACATGCACTACACGCCAAACAGGAAGCCGGGTGCCGATAACCTGGGTATATTCATAGCTATCCGTAGCTGCGAGTCTTCTGACAAGTGCATTTGTGTGAGGCCAGGTGATGAAGGGGTGAAACTGGCTGAAAGCAAGGATTGGTGGTACATGAGGGTTGACAACGAGGAAGGATGGACGCCAAAGGACTTGTGGGAGCCCACTGTGAGTGCCGTAGTGTTGATGTGTAGGAGTTGTGGGGTGGATATGTACCTTTATTGCTGTGTGTCTGCACACGTGTATGTGCACATACACACATGCACACTTTTGCATGCACATGCATATATATACATATGTACACACACATGCATGTATGTGTACACATGCACACACACACACACACACACACACACACACACACACACACACGCACGCACACACAAACACACACGTGCACACGTGCACACACACACACACACACACACACACACACACACACACACACACACACACACACAGTTTGGCCACTACAGTCAGTTTTCTTAAATTTGGATATTGTGCAAATAGCATTCTCAACATAAGAAATTGTTCACATAACCATAAACAGAGTTGCTGGTTCTGTGACGCATTAAGGAGACTATGCCGATGTACTGCTCTAGGAAGTACAAAGGCTACCAACAATAGACGGGCCTAACCAAGTTGACACCTTACTCTGGGCATTCACTGATTGTGAATAGTGAAGCCCCTCGACTATCCATCCTTACAGCAGACAGTCTTATCTGTGTAGGGACGTGACCAAAACCAGCTACTGCCACCCCAGCACACAGTTAAGGAAGCCCCTCATCACCGCCCCTCATGGAGCTAGCTCACTTTGACTCCATTCATTGAAAGACTTTTGCATGTGCACCCTGTTTCCATAGTTACCTCGCTCCCATGGTGAACCTGTTGTGGAGTCACCCTGTTTTTGTAGTTACCCTGTTAAAGTTAGATGATTTCAATCATGGTCTTGCCCCTCCCTCCACCTCAATCCTACCCCTCCCTTCACCTCAATCCTACCCCTCACTCCTTCACAATCCTACCCCTCCCTCCACCTCAATCCTACCCCTCCCTCCTTCACAATCCTACCCCTCCCTCCACCACAATCCTACCCCTCCCTCCACCACAATCCTACCCCTCCCTCCACCACAATCCTACCCCTCCCTCCTTCACAATCCTACCCCTCCCTCCACCACAATCCTACCCCTCCCTCCACCTCAATCCTACCCCTCCCTCCACCTCAATCCTACCCCTCCCTCCACCACAATCCTACCCCTCCCTCCACCACAATCCTACCCTTCCCGCCGCCCTCTGTCCTCTCTCTCACTAATTTTCTCTCACCCTTCCAGGAGGAAACCAAGACTATGTTGATTCAGGAGAATTCTCTGTCGAAAAAGAAGAGCTTTAACGCTGCTGACGGAGTGAAGCCAAAGACGGCCCCACCAAAGCCGATGAGGGGATTGGACAAGATCAATGAGGATGAGAGTCCTCCTCCGTTGCCTAGTAGAAATGTGATTGGATCCCCAGGTCAACCTAGCAACAAGCCTAGTAATCAACCTAGCAACCAGCAAAAAGGAAATCTTCAGCATCGACCACTTCCAAAGATTCCCACTCCACCTTCTGAGCCCGCTAGCACCCAAGGGAGTGGACAGTACGTGTGTGATACAGATTTAGCATTAGGTTTGTATGTGTGGGTGTGGGTGTGGGTGTGTGTGTGGATGTGTGTGAGTGTTGGTGGGTGTCGATAATGAATATCAAATGTGTTTTTGCTTATATTGTTAGAATTACAGCCATGGTTTTGTAGTACAATGGATAGACCAGAATCAGAAAAGCTTTTGACGCAAGTATGTTTAGGAGCATGATCCTCACACACACACACACACACACACACACACACACACGCACGCACACACACACACACATACACACACACACACACACATCAGTTATGGTTTTGAGTGTTACAGGAAGATGTCTCCCTGATTTTTACACAGCCATCAATCAGGAATAGGGAGTTTATAGTTCGAGAGAGAAAGAACAAGGTACGTATGTTCAAGGTGTTCTTTCATGAAGCTTGTATGTATTTCTGTACTACTAATCCTTGTCAGCCTATGTGTTATCTTATGATCATGTACCCCACCCCCCTTTGTGTGCTTTGGGCAACTTGTCACACCTCTGTCATGACTCTCTGTGATTTTGCCATACATACGTATGTGTCATCTGTACATATGTGTAATGTGTACTGTATGTGGATGTTGTCTGTACGTGGATATTGTCGATATGTGGATATTGTCTGTATGTGGATGTTGTCTGTATGTGGATATTGCCTGTATGTGGATGTAGTTGTTTATTTCATGCAATGTAGTGTGTGGCTGGAGGCAGAAACGCTCACTACATATGTTGTCTTCTTGTCTCCTCATGTAGGCGGGATATTATGCCCTATCCGTGCGACATCACTACAGTGTACGGCACTTCAACATCGACCCTCAGCCAGACGGCATGTTCATCATTGGCAGCAGAACGTTCCCGACAATCCCAGAAGTGATCCTGTACTACCAGAAGCATTCCCTGTTCAACGAAGGGGCCAACAGTCAACCTGTTACCCTCTCCTGTCCAGCCAAACTCACAAGACAGAGAGCAGCTACTTCTTTTCGATAATTATTTTGTTGAAACTATCTTATCAATTGTCATTATTTTTGTGGTTATTCAATTTATATTCAATTTTGTGAGTATTGTATCTTTGTATTGCATGCAAACATTAGCAGCACTCTTATTTCTTGTATGTATATGTTCTGCTAATGACAGTGCTAAATTGTAATTTTTTATTGTGGTGGTGAAAAAGGAAGTTATCGTTTAGTTTACAAATTAATTTCCCTCTATTGGATGTTAATTGAACAATAAGGTGATATAATGTAAATGTAAACATAATTGCTCTACTAGGCATAATCATTTACATATACTATAGCATGATTATTAGAGTCATATGGGGATTTGAACATTTTATTGTTATTGTAACGGGTAAACCCTCAAATAATGTGTAACGGTACCGGTCACACTAACCAATCAAAGTGCTTGTGAAAGCATCATTGTGGCTTGTGTTCACTAGTGTGACCATCATACGTTTGATGTTTAACACAATGAATATATATATACGTACGGGCAAGATTCATTCTAACCCTTTACAGTCTTGTGACTTCTGGTGCAAAGGTCGGGAGACATAAGGGTGTTTTACCCATCTACCTCCTCATACCGCCAGAAGGACCTAAATGCTTTGTACACACTTCATGAAAGAGAGAAAAAGAGAGCTTATGCTGAGGGAGTGAGAGAAGTAGAACATGGAGCATTCACTCCCCTTGTCCTTGCCTCCACAGGGGGTATGACCAGAGAGTGCTCCATTTTCACCAAGAGAATCGGAGATTTATTTGCTGATAAGAAGATTCCGTATTCCAAAGTGATGTTCTTGATCAGACGTAGATTTTCATTTGCCCTACTCAGATCCTCCATCATAGCAATCAGAGGATCTCGCCAACTAAAGGCACACACAGCATGAGGGATGTGGTGTTGCTCATGTCCTTGTTGATGGACAATTTTAACTATGTTTTTGAACAATAGCACAATTCAAATTTACCCATTGTTTGTTTGTAATGACTGCAAATTGGAATCATTCGTTAATTATAATATAGAAAAACAAGTCCTTGTATTTCGCGCATGCGTAATACCGGAGTCGGGTACGTCATATGACGTCATCTCTTTTCCCGCTGGAAGAGAGGGAACGATAAGGAAGCCCGTTTTCCTAATAGCTCTCGTACCAAGTAAGTCCACCACATGCAGCAAACTCGCACGAGGGATGCTAGTGCATTATTGATGGTGTTCGGACGTGTACGTGCAACCGCTGTTGTCCTAAGGGTGCATTATCCATCCCCGCGTCTTGGAATATTTACCAACTGTTCGCATCGGATCAAACGCTAGATTATGTAGATGAAAATAGCTCTTCATTTGAACGAATAGTGGATATCTTAGTAGTGCTATTGGTTCGCCAGCACCGGTCAGAATATTTATGTCCGATTGCTCGAGGAGGCGATGGTGGATTCGAGAACAGATCTTGGTCGTTTATTCGCGAATTAATTATCTAGCGGGCAATCGTGGCTACAAATTACCAGAATATCTTGAAGCAGTGATCCGTAGAGTATGAACGGTCAAGTGTTGGATACTTCAGCCGTCCTCCGATCCAATAAATGCATCGTTGTCCCTGCATGCTGCACCGCCATTGTCTGTCGAACCACTCAAAACGTCCAATTGAACAAAAAGATACGTATTTAATCTTGTGTGTAGTATCACCTGTGTATACAGCTGTGTTTGCATGCGAAATGGTGAAGTTGTAACCTCATTAGGTCATCATGGGCTCTGTGCTTTCATTCTAACATGACAATTTTGTAGTCTACACACACACACACACACACACACACACACACACACACACAAGCGCACACAATGCACACACAACACGCAAACACACACACACACACAAAACACACATAATCTTATAGATTCTTCTTGCATCTGACCAGCTGTAAAGCACCCACAGGTGAAATGTCCAATGGAAGCAGTAGCTCCAAGCAACAAACCAGTGATGTGGGTCAGGCTAGTGGGATCTCCAGGAAGCATCCACCCAGTACCGACTCCACTGATGACTCATGCCCTGGCCCCTCCCATGGTCCGCCCACTAAGCAAAGGGTGGTGTCATATACATCAAGGTACGAGGAGGTGAAGACGAGACCATCCCATGTGACCGACACCAAGGGATCTTCTGGAGCAGTCATACCCTTAAGTGCCAACTATGTGGTTCTGAAGAGCCTCCCCAAGTCAGCTATCTACCAGTATCACGTGGAATTTGAGCCTCCAGTTGAGTCCAAGCCTTTGAGGAAGAAGCTTATTCGTGACCATGAAGGGACGTTGGGGAGAGTGCGGGCATTCGATGGGATGATGCTGTATCTGCCCAAGCTCCTTGGGAAAGAGACATTACTTATGTCCAAGCTCCAAGAAGGTGGTGACGTGAAGATCAGTATCAGATTCACCACTGAACTGCAACCAGGTAGTACTCAGTGCTTGCAGCATTTCAATATTCTGTTAAGGAGGTAAGAATAAGTGTGTGTGTGTGTGTGTGTGTGTGTGTGTGTGTGTACGTGTGTGGTCCTTCCTAGCTGAGGTGGCACTTTTTAATACATGATCATGTCCTGTCTTATGGCATTGCCTTTGAATACGAGCTCTAAAGATGACTGCATTATTACTGCTATCCAGGGTGTTGGAAAAGCTGAATATGAAGCAGATCGGTAGACATTACTACAGTCCGCACTTGTGCATCAATGTGCCACAGCACAAGTGAGTTGTGTTGTGTTGTGTGGGGTGGGGTCTGTGTTCTACCTTGGTTGATGCCGTTATTACCTATCTTTGCTGGTAACTGACAACTAGTCACTACAGCTCCAACTCTCTGCATAGTATACACAGTAAATACAGTACACACACAGTACATAAGGTACATACAGTACACACAGTGTACGCACAGTACATAAGGTACATACAGTACACACAGTGTATGCACAGTACATAAGGTACATACAGTACACACAGTGTACGCACAGTACATAAGGTACATACAGTACCCATGCTACACACATGAAGTACACAGTACACAGACCACAGGGCACCTTCCCATTTCTGCATAGGGTGGACATACTTCCCGGATTCATCACCTCCATTCTGTTGTATGAGAGTAGCGTAATGTTGTCTGTTGAAGTGTCACACAAGCTCCTCAGGACGATGACAGTCCTGGAGATGCTGTACAGCATGCACGCCTCAGTCAAAACACAGTTCCACACTGAGGCCAGCCGGAAGCTGATTGGAATGGTTGTCATAACACGGTCAGTAGAAATGTTTGTGCACTCCGTGCTGTGTATGTACTGTGTATGTACTGTGTATGTACTGTGTGTGTACTATATGTATGTACTGTGTATGTACTGTGTGTATACTGTGTGTGTACTGTGTATGTACTGTGTATGTACATACTGTCTATATTACGTGTACATAATGAATGTTGTGCATGCTGTACATGTCGTACTGCAGAGGGAGATATTGGGGAGAGAATTTCTCAAATTCGTTCAGAAATAACCACTTTGTGGTTTAAGGTTCATGATTTCTGCATTGACATTGTAGGATATTAGGTCTTTGTGCATTATACTGTGGTGTTAGTGTTTAATCCTGCTTGCACCTGCTTTTTCTTTTCTTTTGATTGGTTATTCAATTATGGGATAACCATGTGAAGCCAAGTGTATTGAAATTGAATAGAATGAGTGAAGCGTTGTCGTTCGATATTTGATCGCGATACTACAGATAGCACAAATCAAACAAAACGTGAAAAGGCCAAAAACACTTCGCAAACATTTCGCACTATAATATATATACTGTGTGTAATGTAGCTTACGTACTGTGTTCGTTGTGTAGTTTGTGTACTCTATGTACTGTGTACTTTGTCCACAGGTACAACAACAAGACCTACAGGATTGATGACATTGACTGGAACAGAAACCCCACTGCCACCTTTGAGACCAAGAAGGGCGTGATTTCCTTCCTCCAATATTACGAGAGTGCTTACAACAAGAAGATCAGGGACAAGGAGCAGCCTCTCCTTGTCAGCATGCCGAAGAAGAAAGTAATCTTGCTTCAGCCTGCCTGTTAATGTTCTGTGTGATAACACACCGAATTCAACTGTTGTACAGAGCACATGTACATACCAGACAGACTACACTATAAACCCGTTGTGTAGAGACCTGACTACACTATAAACCCGTTGTGTAGAGACCTGACTACACTATAAACCCGTTGTATAGAGACCTGACTACACTATAAACCCGTTGTGTAGAGACCTGACTACACTATAAACCCGTTGTGTAGAGACCTGACTACACTATAAACCCGTTGTGTAGAGACCTGACTGCACTATAAACCCGTTGTGTAGAGGCCTGACTGTACTGTGAACCCGTATATAGACCTGACTGTACCCTCAATAACAGTACAGTAATAATAAGATCTAAAGCCATTTATATGTGGTAATGTTGCGAATCTAGATTCGACCTTCTGAGATCTGGAGCTGAATGTTGGCTGGTCCTTGGTGGATCAATTTGTACCCTCAATGCATCACTTGTTCTACAGTTTATATTACTATTGGTTGCTCACCACCTGCCATGTCAGTCAGACAGCTGGAACATACTCTGTGTGGCAGCTGTGTGTAGTGTACTGTTTGTTGTTGGGGTGATAAGTGTATTGTTTGAAAAGACCTGTGTAATTTACCAGTGTGTTTGCTGCACTTTGTCTTCAGATGTGGATTGGTGTAGTGCCTGCCCTCTGTGGTGCATAGGGATTGAACAGAGAATCGTATAGCGGTGAATTCCCTAAAAAAACAAAAATTTGAAGTTGTAGTTTTGAAATTTAAGAGTAATTACAATGTGTGTATGTTTCTCGAGACAAACCCTAACCGAATGGTGGGAAAAGGATGAAATGAAACCTTGTGAAAACTCCCCCCACATGCTGAGATTGGTGGATATGCACCTTGTGTTCTACAGGACCAGAGAATGGGGTTCACAGGCCCTATCCTCCTCGTGCCGGAACTCTGTTATGTCACTGGAATCTCTGACGAAATGAGAAGCGATTTCCGTGTAATGAAGGACTTGGCCACTCACACTCGCCTGGCACCTGCACAGAGGAAGAAGACACTACAAAATTTGATTGACGAGATTAACAGGTCCTTCTGTATAGCTGTGTTTAACCATTGTGTTAACATGCCTGCATTGCAACCTATCCAATATGTTACCTAGCTGGTACAACACACACAGTTTTATCTCTCAATTCTAACAATGATTTTAATAGATGTATGCGTATCGAACATCAATTTGATGCATGCTTGTGTTCACTCTGTACTGTAGTACAAAGTCCCATTGGCTGACCACTAGCACATGCATGAATGTGGTCCTGAGTGCCTAGTACACAGGCTGTGCTCTTGTACTGGGGTGATATCAATAGCTGCATGTACATTACTGCCTTGTTGCTGCCTGCTATAGAAACCCTGAATCGCAGGAAATTCTCAGCGGATGGAATTTACAGTTTGACAGATCACTAGTTGCACTCAATGGTCGTGTGTTGCCAACAGAGAAGATACACCAAAAGGGCCATTCTGTATGTTTCACAGCATGTACAAGTGCCCATGTATGTTACTCTTATTACCCACTTTGAATCTTGCTCTAGTTCACCTACGATCAGAATGGGGATTGGACAAAGGACATGAGGGGATGTGCTTTCATCAGCCCAGTTACTATTTCGGTGTGTGTGTGTGCGTGCATGCATGTGTGTGTGTGTGTGTGTGTGTGTGTGTGTGTGTGTGTGTGTGTGTGTGTGTGTGCACGTGTATGTCCATGTGTGTGTGTGTGTGTGTGTGCGTGTGTGCGTGTGTGTGCATGCATGTACATAATTTCTCTAAACTTTGCTCTTTGTGAGAGTATATGTATTTTAGTATGTTTATTGGTACCAGTCACAGTGTGCATTTCGTGTAGGATTTTTTGATAGTTTTCACACGATTTGATGGTCAGAAAGTCCATGAATTTGTCAAGACTTTGATCAAAGTTGGTGGTCCAATGGGGATGGATATCCGGAGACCCAACATGTGTGTGAGCTGCGTGTTCACCTCAATGCAGTCCCTGTGTCACAAAACAGGCTACTCTTCACATAACATTCAACTATGAAAGGGGGGGGGTTACACACAGTGAAAACATGATTAAGTCTGAAGTTTAAATCTGTCCTTTAATAACCCAGGTGTTGGATAAATCAGAGTTGTTTCATCTAAGTTCACTGTTGGAAGTGAATTCTGTTGTTTTTTTCTGAAAGCATTTTCAGTTAAGCAGACCTTAACTGGGATATTTGTAGGGCTGTAAAATGCTGTTTGTCAGTCAGCCCTGACTGCTGAAGACGACCCACAGGGTTGAAACATCAAGATGAAGAACTCTCTTTACCAGACTGCATTTTTAAATGCTCCTGAATCCAAACAGATTTTCCCAACAACATTAACTGGGATATTTGTAGGGCTGTAAAATGCTGCTTCTCAGCATCGAAGACAACTTGGAGGAATGGGTCAAACTTTGAAAACCAAATTGTCACAGAAAATGCAAATGGCATCCTGTACTTCTTGCAACACTTGTAGTATACACTGCAAACAGATGATGACCTCTGGGATACGAGTGTGTAGTTGTAAAAACTTCTCAGATATCTACATAATATAGATGTGTTTACAGGTAGATTGTTATGATACTTGTGGTGATTCTACCAGTTTACTAAGCTCCATGCCTCTTGGGTTTGTTAGGTGCGAGATTCCCAACGACCAAACTGACAGCTACATAAGAGCTCTGAGCCAGAACATTCACCCAAACCTGAAACTGGTGAGTTCAGCATGGGGCGGAGTTGTCAGTGAACCTAGGGGATCTTTCTTCAGTTGGCACCAGGCCAGGCCTGTGGTCCACCTCAAAACAGCTGTATGAAATGTTGCGTACCTTTCTCTCCAGTTCAAATTTAATACAGGATTTAGGTGTCAGGCATGCATGTATGTACGTCAGACTGAAGCGGACAATTTTCACATCATACAATCATCATATTTGACAATTGCCACCCCTAAAGTGACAACCTGATTGTCAATAGTTTCCTCATTTGCCACATTAACAGTTGGGGTCATGGGTCTTCCTTTCATCAACTGATCCGCTGTTGCCATGGATACTTATTGGTCTGGTATGACGCACCCTGCTTTTCCCCTAGGCAATCTGCGTGTTGCCAAGGAACACCAAGGACAGGTATGATGCCATCAAGAAGTTTTGCTGTGTGGACAAACCAGGTGAGAGACACATTAGTGGTCTTCAAGGTTGTTCAGTGTTCAGTGACATACTGCTGCTCCCTGCAGTCCCCCCCCCCCCCCCCCCCCGAAAAGTGTTGTGGTGTATTGTAACCATGTGACCATAGTAGCATGCAATACATTGTCCAATGTCCCCTCCCCCTCAGTTCCCTCTCAGTGTATTGTCTCGAGGACTCTGGGCAAGAACCTGATGAGTGTGACAACCAAGATTGCTCTTCAGCTGAACTGTAAGCTGGGAGGAGAGCTGTGGGCCGTTGAGATACCGGTGAGTGGGTGTGGTGAGGGTGCCGATAAATGGGTGTGGCAAGGATGTTTGTGAATTGATGTAGCAAGGCTTGCAGATAACATGTAGCCAAAGCAGATATTATCAAATGATTGCTGTCTTTTCCAGATCAAGAACACCATGGTCATTGGTATTGACAGCTATCATGATACATCTCAGAAAGGACGCTCTGTGTTCGGGTTCATTGCTAGTACTAACTCCTCTCTTACCAAGTATGGGATATGTACATGCACATGCTATCATAGAAATGTGAAACACAACACACACACCCACACACACCCACACACACGCACATACACACACAGGCACACACGCATATGCACACACACGCATATATATGCACACACACACACACACACGATTCATTGTATGGCCAATGATGCACACACACAACTGTAGGTACTTTTGTCAATGTGTATTCCAATCTCCTGGACAAGAACTGGGAACAAACCTTGTTGTATGCATGACAGGTTAGTACATAACCAATCTGACAACTGAGAGTATACCAGTATTAAACTGAAGTGTCTCCTCCTATGATCTTGCTCAGCTGCTTTGAGAAGGTACAATGAGCTGAACAAGACCCTTCCTGACCGTATCTTTGTGTACCGTGATGGGGTGGGGGAGGGACAGCTGCAGCATGTCTTTGAGTTCGAAGCGCCCCAGTTCAAGGAGTGCTTCAAGGGGATATCTGCCAAGTACAACCCGAAGTTCACCTTTATTGTGGTGACCAAGAGGGTCAACACAAGATTAGTTGCACCAAGGGGCAATGACCAGGCCTCGAATCCTCCACCTGGCACTGTAGTCGACTCTGTGATAACCAAACGGCATTGGTAAAGATTGAATTCTCTGTGGATACGTGCTCTGTGTGTGTGTATGTAATGGATATCTTGTGTGCTCGTTGTACAGTTATGGTCTTGTTCATCTGCTTCCTAGACTGTGCATGTCAATTGGAATATCAACAGGCTTAGTTAGGACTGATTTACATGAGTTTTGGGCTCACTGTTGTCAATCATAGTGCGATGGGTCTAAAATCCATGGCTGTTTTGAGGGGGAGAGATCCTTCTTTTGTGTTGAGTACAACTATTTATTCCTCATTAGTAGTGACTACGTTGACCATAGACCGTTGTACTGTTGAAGTGTTGTCTTCCGTCCTTGTTCTCTCAGGTACGACTTCTTCCTTGTGAGTCAGTCTGTTCGACAGGGAACTGTGGCACCTTCTCACTATAATGTGATTGCAGATACTTCAGGCCTCAAACCAGACCACATCCAGAGACTGAGTTACAAGCTTTGCCATCTCTACTATAACTGGCCTGTGAGTCTAGAACTATTCCCAATCCACGTGCATGCACACACACATGCACATACACACATGCACATGAACACACACACACACACACACACACACACACACACACACACACACACACAGAGGCTTCTTTCTCTGCTTACTACAGGGAACCATCCGTGTCCCAGCTCCCTGCCAGTACGCCCACAAGCTGGCCTACTTGGTTGGAGAGAGTGTCCACAAGGAACCTAGCTTGTCACTAGCCAATCGCCTATACTTCCTGTGATTCATTTGATTTAGCAAATGTGAACACACCTTTCTTACCAGCAGTTTCTTATCCTTGTATACCAAGCTTGTAATGCCAGCTGGTTCTTTGTTGTGTTTTGTTTGGTTTACGTATTATATTTACTTCGCAATTTACATTGTAGAATTCGTCTCAGACTATGCAAATTCAAGTTGTTATTCCCAATATCATTCAATCATTATAATACGATTATAATTACGAAATATTATAATGTTACGGTATTTACCTTTGTCCGCCATTGTGACGAGCTCACGTGATTTCTTTCAACCCTCGTGTGTCCTGAAGAACTTCTTTTTCTTCTGTTTGTGAAGTTGCTTGGTTGGTTAACTCGTAACGTTTGATTCCTAGATCATTTTTATCATAATAAAGGACGTTGTTATGCGGCTATTCTTCATTTGATTTAAAGTATAAATTTGTTTAGTTAGAGGACTTCTCCTACGCAATTTTGATGTTGTTTGATGATAACGCAAAAAAACGCTTATGTTCAATAAACGGTATCTTTCTCAATTTGAAGGTGGCCACAAATCATGACTGGACGCGGGAGAGGTAGGGGAAGAGGACGTGGTCGCTCGCAGACAACCACGCCAGGCCAGCCAGGAGGAGATGTGCCAGAAACGACTGACGTCCGCCAACCTCAGGCCGTTGGGAGGTCTCGCGGTCGCGGGACTGCAGCACCCCAAACACAGCAGCAGCCACTAGCAACGGCTACCGCGGTGGCTCCCGGTCCGCCTCCGACGGCGCAAGCCCTTCAGCAGCCAGAAGTGCCCAAACAACTCACGCAGGTCCCGTCCAAGGTACCCGAAGGACAGCCAGGAGGACAGCGTAGGGAGCGTCCGGGAGAGGTGAAGACGAAGCCGGAACACGTCCAGGACAAGCGTGGTACTTCGGGCAAGCAGATGGTCCTGTACACCAACTACTTCAGGGTGAAAAGCCGCCCCAACACCGCCATGTACCAGTACCATGTTGACTTCAATCCACCGATCGATTCGAAGGCCTTGAGGAAGGCCCTCATCCGAGAGAAGGAGGGGATTGTTGGGAATGTCCGTGCGTTTGACGGAATGCTGCTCTTCCTGCCCCATCGCCTTCCTGACAACCCTACTGAGTTTGTGTGTCGTCTGAAGGATGGCAATGATGTGAACGTGTCCATCAAGTGTACCGGGGAGCTTGCACCGGACGACCCAGCCTGCCTGCAGCTCATCAACATCTTGTTCAGGAGGTGAGCCGCTCGTGTAGAAAGCTGGGCTGTCCCAAAATGGATGTCGGTCTGTCCTGTGTGCTAGACCGTGCCCTTTAATCACCCTTCATGGCAGCTTGTGATGGGGACTGTCCAGCCGGCTAGACTAACGAGCAGGTGCACGTGCGATGCGGTAATGACCTTAGGTACATACACTCACAATGTCAGACTGCATAGCTCTGTGCTACCTCTGGTAATAACTACTGTCAGTTCAGGGGCATCACAGCTATACTTAGTCAGACTGGATAGTAGATGCATACATCACTGTAACCCCCTGTAGTTTCCCTCCAGTGCAAATCGGAGGTGTACCGTAAGCTGTCATGTTGTGTATCAATTGCTTGTTTGTTTCAGTAGTTCACTGTTGACTTCAGTGCAACTGTGTGGCTGGAGCCCAAATCCCAAGAGGTTATCTCAGGAGGGAGGGATAGACACAGCATACCTGTCCCTCTCCAAAAACTTTCAAGCCCTTGCTCCCCTTGCCATTCTTTTGTAGTATAGTACCGGTCTTATCAGTTTCATCTCAATTTATACCAGAAAAAGGCTCACTGAATGGTAAAATTGAACCGAAAACAACACCTTGGTTCCTGTTGTCATCATCCCTGCCCCATAATTGATTTAGCTGATAATGACAACATTTATCCTGTGTACAGATGTTTATAACGATATTCATAGCACTGGTGGCGGTGGTGGTGGTGGTTCATTTGCTGGGGAGACTTGATTAATCTATGTCACCTGATGAATAATCAATCGACAGCAATTATACCATATATGGTATGTTGTTTGATACCAGCTTTATCTCGGGGGTAATCAGCCCCTGCTTGACTAGACCACTTCTCCAGAATTTCCTGTGAAGGTGATCATTTTGGAGGAGGAGGAGGAGGAGGACATGCATTGTGCCCTGTCCTGGATTTCAGGCCTCAAGTGATGCATTCTCATCATCATTGAAGACCCGATCACAATTGATCAATTTGATCATAGTCAACCTCCACTTTCATTCCTCTGTACAGAATCCCAAGTACACTTCTGTTGCTTCAATGCTGGATACCTGGTGTATTGTCCTTAGTAATACAGTAGAAACTCATTAAGACAAACTACAAGGGACTGATCAGTTCTTGTTATCAGATGTTCTTCTTATCAGGATTTGCTTACACTAAGTACACTACTACAGCAAACCAAATAATGCTCAAAAATTGGTTTGTGTTAAGTAGAAATTTGTCTTACAAGTGTTTGTCTTAACGAAGTTCTACTGTACATCCCTGTTTATTGTTGAGCTTGGCTAAAGTGGGGCCATTCATTTTTGCTGTTCTTAGTAATGAAGGCACATTGTTTTTTTTGTTGGTGAGATTGTGTCCCATGTTTGTCTGTTGGTGTTTGGTGTTGGTATGCCAGGTCTGTAGTGTTTGATGTGAGGTGGTTGAATGGAGATTCTTCCCTGCTCCACACAGGATGCTGGAGAAGATAGACCTCCAAGAAATTGGAAGAATGAGGAATTACTACAACCCCAAACAGTCTATTCCAGTTTCTGAGTACAAGTAAGAAAGTATTGTAATTTTGAATTTGTATACACATGCACACTTACACATAGAGAGGGAGAGAGAGAGAGAGCGAGAGCGACAAGGGTTGTTAGTTGGGCTTATCGAGGTCTGTGTACTCCACTTCCCCAGAATTGAGCTGTGGCCAGGGTTTGTGACATCCATTGCACGTTTTGAGGAAGACGTCATGCTGTGTGCTGAAGTGTCTCACAAGATCCTTCGGACAGACACCGTGCTGGACCAAATCTATGAACTTCACAGCAATGTGAGGGGTAACTTCCATGCCGTGTGCACGAGGAAGCTCCTTGGGTCCATAGTCATGACCAGGTACATGCATATTTCCTATGTATGTGTACTGTGTGTATTGTGTGTGCTGTATGTACTGTGTGTGTTGTGTACATTGTGTGCACTGTGTGTGCTGTATGTACTGTGTGTATTGTGTGCATTGTGTGCACTGTGTGTGCTGTATGTGCTGTATGTACTGTGTGTACTGTGTGTACTGTATGCACTGTGCATACTGTGTGTACTCTATGTACTGTGTACTTTGTCCACAGGTACAACAACAAGACCTACAGGATTGATGACATTGACTGGAACAGAAACCCCACTGCCACCTTTGAGACCAAGAAGGGCGTGATTTCCCTGCGGGAGTACTACGAGTCCATCTACAACCTGAAGATCACAGACATGGAGCAGCCCCTCCTTGTCAGCATGCCGAAGAAGAAGGTGTGCCTGTGTCTGTGTGGTTTTGCATGTGTCTGGACGTTAGACTGTACCTGTCTGTAATTCACAGACTGTGATTTTTGTAGCTTCCCAACTTGAGCAGCCTTATGTCAACAGTACACATGATAAATGTGAACAAACGTGCTACATATCCTCAAGTGGAAATTCACTGCACTTGAGTGTTGTATGTATGTGTTCTGTAGGACCAGCGACGAGGAATGGATGGTCCAATTCTGTTGATTCCAGAATTTTGCTATGCCACCGGGCTGTCAGATGACATGAGGAGTGACTTCAAGATGATGAAAGCCATTTCCCAATACACTCACATGGACCCCAAGGGGAAGAAGGGGACTTTGGAACGTTTTGTACAACAGATTGGGAGGTAAATATTGTGTGAGCAGTGACTGTGTGTGTGTGTGTGTGTGTGTGTGTGTGTGTGTGTGTGTGTGTGTGAGCAGTGTGTGTGTGTGTGTGTGTGTGTGTGTGTGTGTTCATGTGTGTGTGAGCACCCACACAGTCCAAGCCCAACATATCTCATTGTTTGTCATTCTGTTACGTATATTTATTTTGATTTCCTCATCATTTCTTGTTCCATCCTGTATGTGGATGGTGCTAGTCCTTCTGTTTGCGTCTCTGTTGGTCTACAGCAATCCTGAAGCCAGTAAGATCATGACTGATTGGAATCTTGAATTTGACAAGAAATTAGTCAATGTGTCCAGCCGTGCTCTCATGCCAGAGAGCATCTTCCAGGCCGCACCTAATAAACCGGTGTGTGTGGTTGGTTGTTGGATGTGTGGGTGGGGTGATTGAATGAGCGCGTTGCTGGGTGGGTGTGTATATTGAGTGGTGTGTGAGCCGGTGGATAATTACGTAGTTTGAGCGAAATGCTTGCTTATGAACGTATGTTCTAAATAAACTGTGTTTTTGTTAGTATTCCTACAAGCCGGACAACACGGACTGGACCAGAGAAATGAGAGGAGCACCTTTGAAGGCTCCTGTGTCTTTGGAGGTACGTACTTGCTTACTCCACTGGACTATCCGCGAGTTGGAAGAGCTTGAACTAAAGGCTTCTGTGTGGTTCTGCAGGACTATTTGATTGTGTTCACCAAGTATGACTCAGCGAAGGCTATGGAGTTCTGCAAGACTCTAGTGAAGGTCGGAGAACCAATGGGGATCAGAGTGGGAAACCCAGCACGGTATGTTCAGCGTCTGTGTTGGGCTTGTGCAACACATGCATGTTCAACCACCACCACCACCACCACCACCCCCCCACACACTAATCCCTGACTTGCTTGTTGCAGTGTGGAACTCCCTGATGACAGAACTGAAACATATGTCACTGCTCTCAGGAGCAATATCAAGCCTAACCTGCAGATGGTGAGTATACATATGTGATCCCACGACCCTCATACAGCAGTCGGCCTGCATCCCGGCTCACGATGCCTGTACCTCTGTTTGCGTACGTGTCCTAGGTCATTGTGATACTCAGTAAGAACACCAAGGACAGGTATGATGCCATCAAGAAGGTGTGCTGTGTGGACAAACCAGGTGAGAGACATGCTGGTAGTTTAGGTTATTTGTATCTGTTAGTATTGTGTGGTGTTTTCCCATAGTTTTCTAGTAGAGTGTTGGGTGTCTGTGTGTAGATGCATGTGTTTGCATTTCTGTGTGTGTGTGTGTGTGTGTGCGTGCGTGCATGCGTGCATGTGTGTGTGTGTGTGTGTGTGCGTGCATGTGTGTGTGTGCGTGTGTGTGCGTGCGTGCGTGTGTGTGTGTGTGTGTGTGTGTGTGTGTGTGTGCGTGCGTGCGTGCGTGCGTGCATGTGTGTGTGTGTGTAACCATAGTAGCATGCAATACATGGTCCAATGTCCCCTCCCCCTCAGTTCCCTCTCAGTGTATTGTCTCGAGGACTCTGGGCAAGAACCTGATGAGTGTGACAACCAAGATTGCTCTTCAGCTGAACTGTAAGCTGGGAGGAGAGCTGTGGGCCGTTGAGATACCGGTGAGTGGGTGTGGTGGAGGTGGTGAGGGTGGTGAGTGGGTGTGGTGAGGGTGGTGAGTGGGTGTGGCGAGGGTGGTGAGTGGGTGCAGTGAAGGTGGTCAGTGGGTGCGGTGAGGGTGCTGGTAGAGGATAAAAACATGGTGAGTTACAAAGTTTTTAGTGGCATTTGTGTGATTTATGGTTTGAGTGTATTTGTACCCCAGATCAAGAACACCATGGTGATTGGCATTGACTCCTATCATGATACTGCTCAGAAGGGACGCTCAGCGGTTGGGTTTTGTGCCAGCATGAACTCCACGCTCACCAGGTCTGTTGGGTGGCTGTGAACATTGTTTATGTAGCATGTACATGAATGCTCAGTAAGGCATGGTTGAATGTGCTCAGTAAGGCATGGTTGAATGTGCTCAGTAAGGCATGGTTGAATGTGCTCAGTAAGGCATGGCCAAATGTGCTCAGTAAGGCATGGCCGAATGTGCTCAGTAAGGCATGGTTGAATGTGCTCAGTAAGACATGGTTCAATTTTTGCTTGATACTGTATGGTGGTATGAATTTTGTAAGAGAGGGGGAGGGGGAGGAGAGAACTTTTCACTAAAGTGCTTGTGAAGTGTACTATGGTGCCTTTCACCACTGCAGCTACTACTGCCAGTGCTTCTTCCAATCCCCTGGACAGGAGTTGGCAGGGAGTTTGAAAGTGGTTGTCACAGGTTTGTGTAGAGTCTTCCTGCAACAGAGCTATGTGGCTGTACACCATGCACATGCTCTCTAATATGCCAGTCACTTATAGCCTGCATGCTGACCTACTTCACTCTCCATAACAGGTGCTTTGAGAAGGTACAATGAGCTGAACAAGACCCTTCCTGACCGTATCTTTGTGTACCGTGATGGGGTGGGGGAGGGACAGCTGCAGCATGTCGTTGAGTTCGAAGTGCCCCAGTTCAAGGATTGCTTCAGCTCCTGTTCCCCAGGCTACAACCCCAAGTTCACCTTCATCGTGGTGACCAAAAGAATTAACACCAGGTTCATGGCAGCCCAGGATCACTACATAAGCAATCCCATGGCTGGTACAGTGGTTGATACAGTTGTCACCAAACAGCAGTGGTGAGTGGTTAATGTTGACTTGGTCCACATGTATTTATCCTTGTGCATGCACTGATGTGATATCTACTGCACATTATGTGCTGTTTGTGGATTTTTATGCATGCTTCGAGGTTCCATGATGCATGTCGAGTTGAAATGGTTGGTGTCTTTGATGAAGTGTGTTTACATAGCTCAAAAGGGTTCATTTTCTT
>OZ026548.1:5898896-5976396 GCA_964020155.1 Chondrilla cf. caribensis
GCGATCAAATATTTTTGCTTGGTTCCATTGTCCAGTTCAAGATCAATGGAGATTGGTACACTTGGATCGACTATCCCAAGTTTCATGAGCTTGTGAGTATCCAACATCCATAGAGTCTGTGTGTGGTGCTGAATACTTCCTTAATCCAAAATCTTGTTCCAATTGTACCCTTCAAGTGACAATTTTAGTATTGGAACTTGAGAATCTTCATTATTTACATATTTCGGCTTGGCTTAATTGTTAGTTGTGTATGTGTTTGGGGCAACTTCCTTAATAGTTTGCATAATAATGAGAGGGTTATTATGATAATATCATTATGTGTTATCAATATCTCACCTGTCACAATTCTCATAATTCAATAAATAAGCTGTCATTTTGATCTGTAGTTGTTGTTCTTTTGGTACTAGTGTTTGAAACTCTCTGACTTCATTTCCCGTTCAGATGTCCAGGCAAGAGGAGAGTGAGGGATCTTTCCACTTTTCATCTGTTGACTATGTTGCTAGGACACCAGAGTGGGCGGTACTTGGCCACTTGAGTAGAGGGTTTGACCCACAAGAGACGCGATGGCACAGAAAGACTAAAAAGGACATTTCCGGATGTTGAGTGGCTTAAACCAACATATCAATGTCATTATTTATTCTCACATAGAATCGACCACATTAGAAGAGATAATTAAGTTTCATGTGCAATATACATGTGTCTACATGTGATGTGTTATGTATTAATCAATAAAAGGCAGTGATGACCAGCAATTAATTGACAATAATTAATCTCTCTGTTGACCACAAGGACTGTAACACACCCAGTAAGACATCCATTTATTGGGATTATTTGGGCAATATAAATCATAATAAAAGTTCATTGTTGCAGTTACGTGTTGGAACACATATTATATATCAATCAATCAATCAATCAATCCTTATTATTAATGTGCCACATGCAAAGCACTAGGACAGACTGGCCTGTGAAGCACACATCAAATCGAAAAGAAGATCAGATCAACTCGAAACATTATAAGGCATCATTCTGACTGGAGTCAATTGAAACGTGCAATCCATATCTTCAAGATAATCTTGAGGATTGGGATATGGTTGCATCCTTGGTCCAGAATTGTAAAATACCATCATTGGTCATCAAATCAGAATCCAGTGATACCCTTGTGTGTATAACTATAAAGATCTGCTCGTTCACCTTTCCATCTCTTGCACTCCAGCATCCAATGTTGCATATCTTCCACCTTCCCCATATCACATTCCCCACATGTTCTCTCCTCTCTCTCAAGCCCCCTCCATCTTCCGCACTCAATCCTGAGTGGGGCTGTCCTACTTCTGATCATCATCATGAGTCTTCTCTTGCCCTTATCAGCCACATTTAAACATCGAGACTCACCACCTTTCTCCTTCAATAGCCTCAACAAGGCCAACTTGGGTTTCGTGGCTAGTTCATCATCCCATTCATCTTCCACCCTCCTTCTCGCACAAGTCTGCAACATTGTTGTGATTTCTCCACATGAATGTTGCTAGTGTAATGGGCACTCATATGCAAAGATGGGAATTGTTTCATATGTTAGCTCATGTCGCAAGCTAGGTCTGGTAAAAATATCAAGCTGACACGCCTCCTTTCCCATGAGCTATACTAAAAGGTGCTTAGCGTTCTCTTTCTCCTATACTCTCCCATACATTGAAAAAGTATTAAGCACCTTTGAATGTAGCTATGGTTACAGGCCACATACGGAGATGGGAATTATTTCATAAGTTAGTTCATGTGCCCAGCTAAGTCTGGTGAAAATATCAGATCAATATGCCCCCTCTCCCATGAGTTATACAAAAAGGTGCTTAGCCTTATTTATCCTATTCTTTCCCATACATTGAAAAATATTAAGCACCTCTGAATGTACCTAAGGTTGCAAGCCACATACAGAGATAAGAATAGTTTCAGCATTTAGTTCATGCCATCAGCTAGGTCTGCTGAAAATATCAATTTGGCATGCCCCCTTTCCCATGACCTGTACACAAAGGGATTTAGCGTTTTTCTCCTATACTCTTTCATACATTGAAAAATATTAAGCACCTCCAATGTAGCTATGTTACAGGCCACATACGGAGATAAGAATTGCTTCAGCATTTAGTTCATGCCATCAGCTAGGTCTAGTGATAATATCAGTTTGACATGCCCCCTTTCCCATGAGCTATACAAAAAAGTCCTTAACATTGTTCTCCCATAATCTCCCATACATTGAAACAGTATCAAGCACCTCCAAATGTAGCTATGGTTATGGGCCACATATGGAAATTAAAATTGTTGCAGAAGTTAATTCATGCCCCCAACCAGGTCTGGTGAAAATATCAAGGTGACACACCTTCCCATGAGTTATACAAAAAGGTGCATACATTTTTTCTCCCATACTCTCCCATACATTGAAAAAGTATTAAGCAACTCTTAGTGTGGCCAATATAAGTGTAATACACCTTGTGGTGATCACTCAGGTAATTTCAAATTCCTTTGCTGGTCACCAAGGGCTGCCCAGTATCCATGCCGAACTCACCAACACAATTATGAATGCATTCACACGGTTCTGAGTGCGCTATAGGGCTCGTGGTGACAAGCTGAAATTGTCAAACATTTATTACTTGTCACCACGGCCTCTCCTGTGTACAGGTGATGCAACATAGCTCAAATCCAAATGCACAGACGCACTCCTGGACCTAGTACGGTCCTTCTGATAGCAATAAAGATGCATTTTGATGTCACTAAAAAATTCTCCCCAGTGCCCATATGCCCCACATATTATAATAATGTATATACGTTTTATGTACATTCGCATGTATGTGTAATACGTCTTGTGGTGGTCACCCAAGCAATTTTACATTTCTTTGCTGTTCACTAAGGGCTACCCAGTGTCCATGACAAAGTCACCAACACAATTTCGGATGATTTGAGATTGTCCTGAGTGTGCTATAAGCCTCGTGGTGACAAGGCAAAAAATGTCCATTTTTTGCCTTGTCACCACAGCCTCTCCTGTGTGCACGTGCTGCATCATAGCTCAAATCCGAATGCACAGACACACTCCTGGACCTAGTACGGTCCTTCTGATAGCAAAAAAGATGCATTTTGATGTCGACCAAAAATTCTCCCCAGTGCCCATATGCCCCACATATAATAATGTATATATGTTTTATGTACATTCGCAAGTATGTGTACTACATCTTGTGGTGGTCACCGAAGCATTGTTACATTTCTTTGCTGTTCACCAAGGGCTACCCAGTGTCCATGACAAAGTCACCAACACAATTTCGGATGACTTGAGATTGTCCTGAGTGTGCTATAAGCCTCGTGGTGACAAGGAAAAAAATGTCCATGTTTTGCCTTGTCACCACGGCCTCTCCTGTGTGCACGTGCTGCATCATAGCTCAAATCCGAATGCACAGACACACTCCTGGACCTAGTACGGTCCTTCTGATAGCAATAAAGATGCATTTTGATGTCGACCAAAAATTCTCCCCAGTGCCCATATGCCCCACATATAATAATGTATATACGTTTTATGTACATTCGCATGTATGTGTAATACGTCTTGTGGTGGTCACCCAAGCAATTTTACATTTCTTTGCTGTTCACCAAGGGCTACCCAGTGTCCATGACAAAGTCACCAACACAATTTTGGATGATTTGAGATTGTCCTGAGTGTGCTATAAGCCTCGTGGTGACAAGGAAAAAAATGTCCATGTTTTGCCTTGTCACCACGGCCTCTCCTGTGTGCACGTGCTGCATCATAGCTCAAATCCGAATGCACAGACGCACTCCTAGACCTAGTACGGTCCTTCTGATAGCAAAAAAGATGCATTTTGATGTCGACCAAAAATTCTCCTCAGTGCCCATATACCACATATAAAAAATGTATACGTTTTATGTACATTCGCATGTATGTGTAATACGTCTTGTGGTGGTCACCTAAGCAATTCCACATTTCTTTGCTGT
Source organism: Chondrilla cf. caribensis (assembly GCA_964020155.1). Classification (NCBI taxonomy): domain Eukaryota; kingdom Metazoa; phylum Porifera; class Demospongiae; order Chondrillida; family Chondrillidae; genus Chondrilla; species Chondrilla cf. caribensis. The sequence continues at coordinate 5,902,875 of OZ026548.1, forward strand.
TCACCAAGGGCTACCCAGTGTCCATGACAAAGTCACCAACACAATTTTGGATGATTTGAGATTGTCCTGAGTGTGCTATAAGCCTCGTGGTGACAAGGAAAAAAATGTCCATTTTTTGCCTTGTCACCACGGCCTCTCCTGTGTGCACGTGCTGCATCATAGCTCAGATCCGAATGCACAGACACACTCCTGGACCTAGTACGGTCCTTCTGATAGCAATAAAGATGCATTTTGATGTCACTAAAAAATTCTCCCCAGTGCCCATATGCCCCACATATAATAATGTATATACGTTTTATGTACATTCGCATGTATGTGTACTACATCTTGTGGTGGTCACCGAAGCATTGTTACATTTCTTTGCTGTTCACCAAGGGCTACCCAGTGTCCATGACAAAGTCACCAACACAATTTCGGATGATTTGAGATTGTCCTGAGTGTGCTATAAGCCTCGTGGTGACAAGGAAAAAAATGTCCATTTTTTGCCTTGTCACCACGGCCTCTCCTGTGTGCACGTGCTGCATCATAGCTCAGATCCGAATGCACAGACACACTCCTGGACCTAGTACGGTCCTTCTGATAGCAAAAAAAAGACGCATTTTGATGACGACCAAAAATTCTCCCCAGTGCCCATATGCCCCACATATAATAATGTATATACGTTTTATGTACATTCACATGTATGTGTAATACGTCTTGTGGTGGTCACCCAAGCAATTTTACATTTCTTTGCTGTTCACCAAGGGCTACCCAGTGTCCATGACAAAGTCACCAACACAATTTTGGATGATTTTAGATTGTCCTGAGTGTGCAATAAGCCTCGTGGTGACAAGGAAAAAAATGTCCATTTTTTGCCTTGTCACCACGGCCTCTCCTGTGTGCACGTGCTGCATCATAGCTCAAATCCGAATGCACAGACGCACTCCTGGACCTAGTACGGTCCTTCTGATATCAATAAAGATGCATTTTGATGTCGACCAAAAATTCTCCCCAGTGCCCATATGCCCCACATATAATAATGTATATACGTTTTATGTACATTCGCATGTATGTGTAATACGTCTTGTGGTGGTCACCCAAGCAATTTTACATTTCTTTGCTGTTCACCAAGGGCTACCCAGTGTCCATGACAAAGTCACCAACACAATTTTGGATGATTTGAGATTGTCCTGAGTGTGCTATAAGCCTCGTGGTGACAAGGAAAAAAATGTCCATTTTTTGCCTTGTCACCACGGCCTCTCCTGTGTGCACGTGCTGCATCATAGCTCAAATCCGAATGCACAGACACACTCCTAGACCTAGTACGGTCCTTCTGATAGCAAAAAAGATGCATTTTGATGTCGACCAAAAATTCTCCTCAGTGCCCATATACCACATATAAAAAATGTATACGTTTTATGTACATTCGCATGTATGTGTAATACGTCTTGTGGTGGTCACCTAAGCAATTCCACATTTCTTTGCTGTTCACCAAGGGCTACCCAGTGTCCATGGCAAAGTCACCAACACAATTTTGGATGATTTGAGATTGTCCTGAGTGTGCTATAAGCCTCGTGGTGACAAGGAAAAAAATGTCCATTTTTTGCCTTGTCACCACGGCCTCTCCTGTGTGCACGTGCTGCATCATAGCTCAGATCCGAATGCACAGACGCACTCCTGGACCTAGTACGGTCCTTCTGATAGCAATAAAGATGCATTTTGATGTCACTAAAAAATTCTCCCCAGTGCCCATATGCCCCACATATAATAATGTATATACGTTTTATGTACATTCGCATGTATGTGTACTACATCTTGTGGTGGTCACCGAAGCATTGCTACATTTCTTTGCTGTTCACCAAGGGCTACCCAGTGTCCATGACAAAGTCACCAACACAATTTCGGATGATTTGAGATTGTCCTGAGTGTGCTATAAGCCTCGTGGTGACAAGGAAAAAAATGTCCATTTTTTGCCTTGTCACCACGGCCTCTCCTGTGTGCACGTGCTGCATCATAGCTCAGATCCGAATGCACAGACACACTCCTGGACCTAGTACGGTCCTTCTGATAGCAAAAAAAGACACATTTTGATGACGACCAAAAATTCTCCCCAGTGCCCATATGCCCCACATATAATAATGTATATACGTTTTATGTACATTCACATGTATGTGTAATACGTCTTGTGGTGGTCACCCAAGCAATTTTACATTTCTTTGCTGTTCACCAAGGGCTACCCAGTGTCCATGACAAAGTCACCAACACAATTTTGGATGATTTGAGATTGTCCTGAGTGTGCTATAAGCCTCGTGGTGACAAAGGAAAAAAATGTCCATTTTTTGCCTTGTCACCACGGCCTCTCCTGTGTGCACGTGCTGCATCATAGCTCAAATCCGAATGCACAGACGCACTCCTGGACCTAGTACGGTCCTTCTGATAGCAAAAAAGATGCATTTTGATGTCGACCAAAAATTCTCCTCAGTGCCCATATACCACATATAAAAAATGTATACGTTTTATGTACATTCGCAAGTATGTGTAATACGTCTTGTGGTGGTCACCTAAGCAATTCCACATTTCTTTGCTGTTCACCAAGGGCTACCCAGTGTCCATGACAAAGTCACCAACACAATTTTGGATGATTTGAGATTGTCCTGAGTGTGCTATAAGCCTCGTGGTGACAAGGATAAAAATGTCCATTTTTTGCCTTGTCACCACGGCCTCTCCTGTGTGCACGTGCTGCATCATAGCTCAGATCCGAATGCACAGACGCACTCCTGGACCTAGTACGGTCCTTCTGATAGCAATAAAGATGCATTTTGATGTCACTAAAAAATTCTCCCCAGTGCCCATATGCCCCACATATAATAATGTATATACGTTTTATGTACATTCGCATGTATGTGTACTACATCTTGTGGTGGTCACCGAAGCATTGTTACATTTCTTTGCTGTTCACCAAGGGCTACCCAGTGTCCATGACAAAGTCACCAACACAATTTTGGATGATTTGAGATTGTCCTGAGTGTGCTATAAGCCTCGTGGTGACAAGGAAAAAAATGTCCATTTTTTGCCTTGTCACCACGGCCTCTCCTGTGTGCACGTGCTGCATCATAGCTCAAATCCGAATGCACAGACACACTCCTAGACCTAGTACGGTCCTTCTGATAGCAAAAAAAAGATGCATTTTGATGACGACCAAAAATTCTCCCCAGTGCCCATATGCCCCACATATAATAATGTATATACGTTTTATGTACATTCACATGTATGTGTAATACGTCTTGTGGTGGTCACCCAAGCAATTTTACATTTCTTTGCTGTTCACCAAGGGCTACCCAGTGTCCATGACAAAGTCACCAACACAATTTTGGATGATTTTAGATTGTCCTGAGTGTGCTATAAGCCTCGTGGTGACAAGGAAAAAATGTCCATTTTTTGCCTTGTCACCACGGCCTCTCCTGTGTGCACGTGCTGCATCATAGCTCAAATCCAAATGCACAGACACACTCCTGGACCTAGTACGGTCCTTCTGATAGCAAAAAAAAGATGCATTTTGATGTCGACCAAAAATTCTCCCCAGTGCCCATATGCCCCACATATAATAATGTATATACGTTTTATGTACATTTGCATGTATGTGTAATACGTCTTGTGGTGGTCACCCAAGCAATTTTACATTTCTTTGCTGTTCACCAAGGGCTACCCAGTGTCCTTGACAAAGTCACCAACACAATTTGGGAAGAATTGAGATTGTGATGAGTGTGCTATAAGCCTCGTGGTGACAAAGGAAAAAAATGTCCATTTTTTGCCTAGTCACCACGGCCTCTCCTGTGTGCACGTGCTGCATCATAGCTCAAATCCGAATGCACAGACGCACTCCTAGACCTAGTACGGTCCTTCTGATAGCAAAAAAGATGCATTTTGATGTCGACCAAAAATTCTCCTCAGTGCCCATATACCACATATAAAAAATGTATACGTTTTATGTACATTCGCATGTATGTGTAATACGTCTTGTGGTGGTCACCTAAGCAATTCCACATTTCTTTGCTGTTCACCAAGGGCTACCCAGTGTCCATGACAAAGTCACCAACACAATTTGGGATGATTGGAGATTGTCCTGAGTGTGCTATAAGCCTCGTGGTGACAAGGAAAAAAATGTCCATTTTTTGCCTTGTCACCACGGCCTCTCCTGTGTGCACGTGCTGCATCATATCTCAGATCCAAATGCACAGACGCACTCCTGGACCTAGTACGGTCCTTCTGATAGCAATAAAGATGCATTTTGATGTCGACCAAAAATTCTCCCCAGTGCCCATATGCCCCACATATAATAATGTATATACGTTTTATGTACATTCGCATGTATGTGTAATACGTCTTGTGGTGGTCACCCAAGCAATTTTACATTTCTTTGCTGTTCACCAAGGGCTACCCAGTGTCCATGACAAAGTCACCAACACAATTTGGGAAGAATTGAGATTGTCCTGAGTGTGCTATAAGCCTCGTGGTGACAAGGAAAAAATGTCCATTTTTTGCCTTGTCACCACGGCCTCTCCTGTGTGCACGTGCTGCATCATAGCTCAAATCCGAATGCACAGATGCACTCCTAGACCTAGTACGGTCCTTCTGATAGCAAAAAAGATGCATTTTGATGTCGACCAAAAATTCTCCTCAGTGCCCATATACCACATATAAAAAATGTATACGTTTTATGTACATTCGCATCTATGTGTAATACGTCTTGTGGTGGTCACCTAAGCAATTCCACATTTCTTTGCTGTTCACCAAGGGCTACCCAGTGTCCATGACAAAGTCACCAACACAATTTTGGATGATTTGAGATTGTCCTGAGTGTGCTATAAGCCTCGTGGTGACAAGGAAAAAAATGTCCATTTTTTGCCTTGTCACCACGGCCTCTCCTGTGTGCACGTGCTGCATCATAGCTCAAATCTGAATGCACAGACACACTCCTGGACCTAGTACAGTCCTTCTGATGGCAAAAAAATGCATTTTGATGTCGACCAAAAATTCTCCCCAGTGCCCATATGCCCCACATATAATAATGTATATACGTTTTATGTACATTCGCAAGTATGTGTAATACGTCTTGTGGTGGTCACCCAAGCAATTTTACATTTCTTTGCTGTTCACCAAGGGCTACCCAGTGTCCATGACAAAGTCACCAACACAATTTTGGATGATTTGAGATTGTCCTGAGTGTGCTATAAGCCTCGTGGTGACAAGGCAAAAAATGTCCATGTTTTGCCTTGTCACCACGGCCTCTCCTGTGTGCACGTGCTGCATCATAGCTCAAATCTGAATGCACAGACACACTCCTGGACCTAGTACAGTCCTTCTGATGGCAAAAAAATGCATTTTGATGTCGACCAAAAATTCTCCCCAGTGCCCATATGCCCCACATATAATAATGTATATACGTTTTATGTACATTCGCAAGTATGTGTAATACGTCTTGTGGTGGTCACCCAAGCAATTTTACATTTCTTTGCTGTTCACCAAGGGCTACCCAGTGTCCATGACAAAGTCACCAACACAATTTTGGATGATTTGAGATTGTCCTGAGTGTGCTATAAGCCTCGTGGTGACAAGGCAAAAAATGTCCATGTTTTGCCTTGTCACCACGGCCTCTCCTGTGTGCACGTGCTGCATCATAGCTCAAATCTGAATGCACAGACACACTCCTGGACCTAGTACAGTCCTTCTGATGGCAAAAAAATGCATTTTGATGTCGACCAAAAATTCTCCCCAGTGCCCATATGCCCCACATATAATAATGTATATACGTTTTATGTACATTCGCAAGTATGTGTAATACGTCTTGTGGTGGTCACCCAAGCAATTTTACATTTCTTTGCTGTTCACCAAGGGCTACCCAGTGTCCATGACAAAGTCACCAACACAATTTCGGATGATTTGAGATTGTCCTGAGTGTGCTATAAGCCTCGTGGTGACAAGGCAAAAAATGTCCATGTTTTGCCTTGTCACCACGGCCTCTCCTGTGTGCACGTGCTGCATCATAGCTCAAATCCGAATGCACAGACACACTCCTGGACCTAGTACGGTCCTTCTGATAGCAAAAAAAAGATGCATTTTGATGACGACCAAAAATTCTCCCCAGTGCCCATATGCCCCACATATAATAATGTATATACGTTTTATGTACATTTGCATGTATGTGTAATACGTCTTGTGGTGGTCACCCAAGCAATTTTACATTTCTTTGCTGTTCACCAAGGGCTACCCAGTGTCCATGACAAAGTCACCAACACAATTTGGGATGATTTTAGATTGTCCTGAGTGTGCTATAAGCCTCGTGGTGACAAGGAAAAAATGTCCATTTTTTCCTTGTCACCACGGCCTCTCCTGTGTGCACGTGCTGCATCATAGCTCAGATCCGAATGCACAGACACACTCCTGGACCTAGTACGGTCCTTCTGATAGCAATAAAGATGCATTTTGATGTCGACCAAAAATTCTCCCCAGTGCCCATATGCCCCACATATAATAATGTATATACGTTTTATGTACATTTGCATGTATGTGTAATACGTCTTGTGGTGGTCACCCAAGCAATTTTACATTTCTTTGCTGTTCACCAAGGGCTACCCAGTGTCCATGACAAAGTCACCAACACAATTTGGGAAGAATTGAGATTGTCCTGAGTGTGCTATAAGCCTCGTGGTGACAAGGAAAAAATGTCCATTTTTTGCCTTGTCACCACGGCCTCTCCTGTGTGCACGTGCTGCATCATAGCTCAAATCCGAATGCACAGACACACTCCTGGACCTAGTACGGTCCTTCTGATAGCAATAAAGATGCATTTTGATGTCGACCAAAAATTCTCCCCAGTGCCCATATGCCCCACATATAATAATGTATATACGTTTTATGTACATTCGCATGTATGTGTAATACGTCTTGTGGTGGTCACCCAAGCAATTTTACATTTCTTTGCTGTTCACCAAGGGCTACCCAGTGTCCATGACAAAGTCACCAACACAATTTCGGATGATTTGAGATTGTCCTGAGTGTGCTATAAGCCTCGTGGTGACAAGGTAAAAGATGTCAATTTTTTGCCTTGTCACCACGGCCTCTCCTGTGTGCACGTGCTGCATCATAGCTCAAATCCGAATGCACAGATGCACTACTGGACCTAGTACAGTCCTTCTGATAGCGAAAAAGATGCATTTCGATGTCGACCAAAAATTCTCCCCAGTGCCCATATGCCACATATTGATGTATATACGTTTTACGTACATTTGCATGTATGTGTAATACGCCTTGTGGTGATCACCTAAGCAATTTCACATTTCTTTGCTGTTCACCAAGGGCTAACCAGTGTCCATGACAAAGTCACCAACAGAATTTGGGAAGTATTGAGATTGTCCTGAGTGTGCTATAAGCCTCGTGGTGACAAGCAAAAAAATGTCCATTTTTTGCCTTGTCACCACGGCCTCTCCTGTGTGCACTCGATGCATCATAGCTCTAATACGACAGTGCAGACACATTCCTGGACCACGTATGGTCCTTCTGATAACAAAAAGATGCATTTTGATGTCGACCAAAAATTCTCCCTAGTGCCCATATGCTACATATAACAATGCATATACTTTTGTATGTACATTCAAATATAAGTGTAATACACCTTGTGGTGATCACGCAGGTAATTTCACATTTCTTATCCTGGTCACCAAGGGCTGCCCAGTGTCCATGCCAAACTCACCAAAACAATATTGAATGCATGCACCCTGTCCTGAGTGTGCTATAGGCCTCGTGGTGACAATCAAAAAATATCAAATTTCATTGCTTGTCACTGCAGCCTTCCATGTGCACAATCAATGGATTATAGCTCAAATAGGAATGGATAGACACATTCCTTATAGTAGTATGTGTTTTTTGATATCAAACAAGATACGTTTGGTCACCAATCAAAATTTCTCCCCGTGTCCACGACACATAATAATGCATATACATACGTACATTGAAGAAATACGAAGCACCTCTGAATGTAGCTAGAGTTACAGGATATGTACAGAGATAGAAATTGTTTCATGTCCCCAGCTAGTTTTGCCCCCCCCCATGAGTTATGCAAGAAGGTGCTTAGCATTTTATTCTCCTATACTATCCCATACATTGAAAAATTATTTAGCACCTCTGAATGTAGCTGAGGTTATGGGCCACCTATCGAGATGGGAAATGTTTCAGCATTTACTTCATGCCATCAGCTAGGTTTGGTGAAAGTATCAGATTGATATACCTCCTCTCCCATGATTTATGCAAGATGTATAGCACCTATATTGGAATATACATACGGAAGTATATGTATAAATATATGTATCATATGGACACTGAAAAGGTATTGTGACTGGTGACAAAACACATATTGTTAGTCACCACTAGGTCCATACCACCTCCAGGAAGGTGTACATGCATCAGTATTTGTGCTAAGATGCATCACATGGAGACCAGAGTGGCCGTGGTGACCAGTTATAAAACTTGACATTTTAGCTGGTCACCACGAGGCTCATAGCACACCCAGGGGTGTGTGCGTGCATCCAATTTTGTGTTGTTAAGTTTGATATGGACATTGGGCAGATCATGGTGATGGACAACAAAATATAAAATTATTTAGTTTTTTCAATGAGCTCAAGAAAATAGGGGGCAAAATAGTAAGCACCATCTTGCGAGGCTCATGATGGAGGGGGTGTCAAGCTTATATTTGCTACAGACCTTGGATTGGGAACTAAATACCAGAATAATCCCCATCTCCATACGTTCCTTATAACTGCAGAAGATGGTGCTTAATATTTTTAATGTATAGAAGAGAATAGGTGGATCAACACTAATCACCTTTTGACATAATAGATAATGGCAGAGGGGGGTTGTCAAGCTGATGAATGGTCCAAACCTAGCTTGAGTTGAGAACTGATTTCTAAAACACTCCTCATCTTTGTATGTTGCTCGTAACCCTAGGTTTATTCAGAGGTACAGTGGAACCTCTCTATTAAGGACATCTTTGTGTGTTGCTCATAACCCTAGGTTTATGAGCAACATACAAAGATGGGGAGTGTGTTCAGACGTACAGTGGAACCTCTCTTTTAAGGACACTTTGGGACCTTGATTTTAGTCCTTATTACAGAGGTGTCCTCAATTCAGAGGTCACTTAATACACTACAGTACTACACTGGGACACAGAATGGTGTCCTGATTGTAGACTTTTCTGCAACTCAGAGGTTTGTAATAGAGGGGTTCCACTGTACTTAATATTTTCAATGCATAGAATACAGGTTGAACATGCTAAGACTGCATACGTACTAGCCATAATGACTACAGTGATTACTTGTTGATCTGCCGCAATTCGTTTTCAGAGAATACGGTGGATTAGTGGGTTTGGCAGATTAACTGGATATTCATTGGTACTTGTACATTATATTGGTACTGGGAAATTGTGGTGGATTAGAACGTTGTGCGGATAAATGAGAATTCACCATAGTTCATATACAAGCAAAGATGTATTTTCTCAGAAATAATATACATTAAATATTACATTGTATGATACATGCAATGTATCCAGAACTCAATATAAAATAGATATTACAATGTTATTGATAAAATAGCTGAAATCAAGTTGTACGAAATGTAATTATTGAATAATACAAATTGCTCATTCATAAAATGCCCAATCTTGTGATGAAATGATACGGCTATAACACTCTGGTAGGTCTAGTGCTAGATTATCCAGGATGTCAACAAAATGCACAGGAAGTGGTGACGTAATCACTAGGGACTGCCCCTCAGTGTAGTTGGGCAGAACCAATTGAATTGCATGTAGGTAGACCACGCCCTTGGAAAGGCGTCGTTTGAGGGTTGCATTGAACATTCGCAATCTCTCATTTCTTCTGAACTGTTGACTTCCGTACTTGTAGTCACCGGCAACGGGTGTATGTAAGCCCTCAGCCAAGTGGACCCGTATTTGGTGCTTGTAGCCAGTGAGGGGGCGTACCTCCAGTAGCGAACACCTGGATCCAGACCTACTCAACACCTTGTACTCGGTTTTGGCTACCTTGGCTTTGGAATTGTAGGGGTGCGCCTTGCCTATCATATCCTGTGGATGGGGAAGACATGCAGGCATTTAGGAGGTTGGAACAGGCAGAGCTGAAAAGCCTAGAATTGAGACAAATGACTAAGATTTGGAGTAGGCAGGCTACATTTAAAAAGACGAATTGACACCACACAGACACACACACACACACACACATGTACACACACACACGCACACACACACACACGTACACACACACACACACACGTACACACACACACACACACACACACAAACACACGTACACACACACACACACACACACACACACACACACACACACACACACACACTTTACCTCTGTTACTGTTTCCACAAGATCATGGCACAAAACCCTCTTTGTCAAGAAGAGAATAATTAACTTTCCTCACAATTACCAAAACTGCAAAAAGGCATCAAACTCACTCGAAAGCTCTTCCTTTGTGACCCCGTGGTGGTGGAAGACACATTGGTCTCCATGATGGGTACACATACTGAACCTACACAGTGACAGAAGCACAGGGACAGAAGCACAGGGACAGAAGCACAGGATGAACACAAGGTTGAAACACGAGTGAATCTTTCAAATCACAATAGTGAGTGCGTCCGTGTATGAATGCAGTTTGAAGATGATGCAGTGGAGATGAAAAGAATTGCACATATGTACCTTCCTTCTTCTCTGGGGATCCGACAACAAGAGCTCTGCACGTTGGATTGCAACACCATAATCACATTTGCTGTATATAAGTAAAGGTTCTCTATCTCTGCATCCATCAAGAAAAGTACTTACAGGTATTTTTTGATCACTTTGTGTTGTGAGAACATTTCGGAAATCTTTCTTGCAGAAGATGAATTTCTTGTCAATAACAAAACTCCTGTACTATCCCTGGATCAATGGCAATATGCAGCGAAATAAGTACTACAATGGGATGGCAATGGTGTCTAGGCAATAGTCTGGCCATAGTCCAGACAATGGTCTAAGTGTCAGTCTAGACATTGGTCTAGTGGCAGTCTAGACAATGGTCTGGTGGCAGTCTAGACAATGGTCTGGTGGCAGACTAGACAATGGTCCAGTCCAGCCAGTGGTCCAGTTTATAGACAGTGTACTAGAAGATATGTGTATTCACTTATCCAACCGATGTGCCAGTGAGGGCAGTTCACTAGAGGGTGTTTTCTTCCAGTAATGGAGATAGTCCAATAAATTCAATTTTACTTTGGGACCACCTGCGTACATTGAGATAATATCAATGTGAATCATCATCTCTCTCGTTGACTACACACACATCTGACCCTGGACAGCATAGCCATTGGGTTTGTTGATAGCAACCAGGTGGTCTGAAGTTGATAGTTGTGAAAGAGAGAGAAAGAGAGCGAAGGTCAGCAAAACACGTACAATGCTTGTGTGAACACGTATAAGCTCTTTATCTTTATTCGTTAAAGGAGTATATCGTACGAATGGGTCACCTACCGTCTTCGAACAAGATCATTTCTTTGGCGACTGTTTTTGTCAGAGGGTTTGCCACTTTCAAAGTAGAAGGCTTTCGTCCTTTCTCCACGGATTCGGCTCTACCAGGTGAATGGACACGAGGTAGGAATTTCTTGTAGTGCCGAACAGCATCTATACGGAACAAACGCAAGCTAAAGCAGGACGCTCTGCTGAAACTATGCATGGAGCTCTTATTAGGGGGTTCCCCTTGGTAATAATAATATTCATAGCCGGTACCACCCATTGCTCTCTGGTTCGCGCAGCCATGCCCAAGAAAACGACAAGAAACCAGGGACAAGGGAAAGGAAAAGGGTTTGGAAGATGGGTAAATGTGATTTAATTCGTTAGCATACACTATGTTATCCTCGAGTGGCTAAGTTTAAGTATTCGTCCTTGTTTTTCCCTTTATCTGTCGTCTCCGCCCCCTTGCAGTTGGCAAGGAACAAGCACGAAGTGTCTCCCCTGCCGGACTATATCGAGCCGCTGCAAGAGTCATTTAGGCGTGAGTTACCCCAATTACACCATCGTGTTGCATTGCTGTAGCACGGAAAACACTTGTCTTCGAATCCCTCCCCTGTTGCTTCGTCGTTCTCCAGCCATTGGAAAAGCCAACTCGAAGCTTCTTCAAGGTTCCCTGAGCTGGAAGATTAAAGTACGTCCTTATCGTGTTGTTCGTTTGTCGTAAGCGCACGACCTCGTTCCCCTCCGCTTTCCCCCTCTCCAGTACCTGGGCTGTATCACGAACATTAGCGATTGGCATGTTTTGGAGGACCGGACCGTGTTCATGGACCTCATTGACAGCTCTCAAGTCAGTTCTGGAGAGAAACTGACATCCTGATACACTATGAGTGGAATGTTAATCGTTTCTCGTATCCAGTGTGTTTTTCAGTGGAATGGGACTTTGACATAGCCACATGTCCTCTATGTACTGTACTATATAGCCACATGTCCTCTATGTACTGTACTACATGGCCACATGTCCTCTATGTACTGTACTACATAGCCACATGTCCTCTATGTACTGTACTACATGGCCACATGTCCTCTATGTACTGTACTACATGGCCACATGTCCTCTATGTACTGTACTACATAGCCACATGTCCTCTATGTACTGTACTACATAGCCACATGTCCTCTATGTACTGTACTATATAGCCACATGTCCTCTATGTACTGTACTATATAGCCACATGTCCTCTATGTACTGTACTATATAGCCACATGTCCTCTATGTACTGTACTACATAGCCACATGTCCTCTATGTACTGTACTACATAGCCACATGTCCTCTATGTATAGTACTACATAGCCACATGTCCTCTATGTACTGTACTATATAGCCACATGTCCTCTATGTACTGTACTACATAGCCACATGTCCTCTATGTATAGTACTACATAGCCACGTGTCCTCTATGTACTGTATTACATAGCCACATGTCCTCTATGTACTGTATTACATAGCCACATGTCCTCTGACTGTACCACCTAACTACACTGTGACTCATGCCTTGCAGATGGATGGTAGCATCAGCTGGTTCTCGAGTTCACAGAAGTTGTTGCATTTGTCTCCAATGTGGTTGCACATCACTGACAGCAAAAAGAAGGTACTGTACATGTACGCACACACAAGGTGTTGTTTCCCCTTGTGAAATACACTATGTTCATGTTGTTGTTGTTGTTGTTGTTGTTTACTTTTGTTACTTCCTGTGCAGATCTTGTATGCTCATGTTCCTGTGTCCAAGATTGGAAGCCTGTCATATGCTGAGGACGAGGGTAAACACATTATTGGATTTAAAGTCTCCGACCCACTGAAGGAGAGATTTGTGTGTCATGTTATTGAGTGTGATAATGAGGTTAGTGCTCTTGTGTGTGTGTGTGTGTGTGTGTGTGTGTGTGTGTGTGTGTGTGTGTGCGTGCGTACGTGCATGTGTGTGTGTGTGTGTGTGTGTGTGTGTGTGTGCGTGCGTGCGTACGTGCATGTGCATGTGTGTGTGTGTGTGTGTGTGTGTGTGTGTGTGTGTGTGTATGCATGTGTGCACATGGCTGTGTGTGCTTACTTGATCTCAATTTTCCACAGTCTGTAGCTCGGCATATCTGTTCTATGATCAAGGACACATTCGAGATGTTGATGGCTCAGCTTCAGCAGTACCAGAAGGCAGGAGTGGATCCCGTCAGTGCTCGTATAGGTGGATCCATCAGCAGTGGATCCAAGCGTGGACTGGGAATTGTGGATGGGAGGAAAGGTATTCAGATTGAGTCTGCTTTCTTTGGAAAATTCTGTTGTCGTTACCACGTCCTGTTTGTAATTGTTTTTGTTATTGTTTGTTAAATTGACTGATACTAACATGTGGTAAGACAAACCTGGCATTGCTGTTGTTGCTGTTGTCTGTTGAATTGTCTGTGTTTGCTGTGTGGTTGTACCAGCAGGTAGTGTTGTTTTGTTTGTTGTTGTCTTTTGTTGTTTAAAGAACTGTCTAAATGGAGCTCATATTGGGCATATTTACTGTGTTGTTATTTAGATTCAACAGGAGAACAACAGCAGATACCAGCAAAAGTGATAAAGAAACAGCCATCCAAAGCGGACAAACAAGAATACAAGGAACACCATCTAGAAGTGGGTGATTCCGATGGCAGTTCCAAGGAGGATGGGGAAGACCCACTCTCGGACATCTCCGATGTTTTTGACACTGTGACTCCGCCTCCTACCGCTGATGATGTTGCCAAGCAACCAAAGAAGGTCCTCAAGAAGGAAGATTCAAGAACAGCAGCCGATGCTTTGATAGACCAGCAGTTTGCCGGGTTGACAGACCACACAATGGACCTGGCAGACTGGCCACTGTTTGCAGTTAGTACCTGTTTGTTGTGTACATATCTCATGTGTTTGCTTGCTATCACTGCATCTATACATCTGTACACTGTCACCATGACTTGTACATCTGTACACTGTCACCACATTTTGTACATCTGTACACTGTCACCACATTTTGTACTTCTGTACACTGTCACCACAACTTGTACATCTGTATGCTGTCACCACATTTTGTACACTGTTACCACATTTTGTACATCTGTACACTGTCACCACATCTTGTACATCTGTATGCTGTCACCACATTTTGTACACTGTCACCACATTTTGTACATCTGTACACTGTCACCACATCTTTTACATTGTAGTCTCCTGAGAAGGAACCATCAGGAAGAAGATCAGGAAAACGTGATGGAAAGAAGAAAGAATTGTTTGAACCATTTGAGGACAAAGAAGCCAGTGACGATTCCAATATTGCTCCATCATCTTCCGATGAAGATGACTTCGTCCCAGCTGAGCAACAAGTGGAGACGCGAAAAGTCAGTCATCACGACAACATGATTGTGACACAGGACCTCCCCGATGTCAGTGAAGTGGAGGTCAACTTCAACATGGGCCTCTACAGTGGTGGGGGAGGGAAGGAGAGGAAGTCAGTCCTGACGGCAGACGTCTTCACTGACGAACCTCAACCAATGAATATTCCACAAGATCATTCCCCGAACCAGTCTCAATCATCAGGTCCTCCCTCGCCTACACACATTCCACCATCACCACCCCCTTCACCCGAATTGGAGCCGGAATTGCCCATGGATCCACCAACTTCCAACGATATTCCTCCACCACCTCCCATAACAGAGGAGAGTGGAAATGTGCCCCCCCCACCTGATCCACCAGGGGATGTTCCCAAACCCCCTTCACAACCGGATCCCCGAAAGTCTCCTCCAATTGGCAAAAGAGATGCTCCAGGCAGACTGTCCACCAAAGCTTTTGAAACATTTCTGGACTCCACTCCCCCTGTCCTAGCACCTGTTGAGGACAAACAGGAAAAGAAGAAGAAAAAGAAGAAGAAGAAGAAACGGGTTGCTGTTGGTGAACCAAAGAAACCGTGGTCTGTCCTTATTCGTGTGGATGATGAACCAACTGATAGGAAACATAAAGTGTTCTTGGATGAGGTGTGTGTGTGTGTGTGTGTGTGTGTGTGTGTGTGTGTGTGTGTGTGTGTGTGTGTGTGTGTGTTTGTGTGTGTGTTGTGTGTGTGTTTGTCTGTGTAAATGATGCAGCCTGGTACCACCAAAGTGAGTATCTCTTATTCATATAGGTTCTTGCTGATATTGGAGAGATCCAGTATCGCCAGTTGAGAAGGGAGTGGCTTGCTTATCAGAAGAGGCAGATAGATGCTGTGGGGTTTGCTAAGAAAACCAAAATCATCTTTAGAGGAGAGAGGTGTGTGTGTGTGTGCGTGTACCACATACAAGTATTCATTATGTCCTACATACAATTGTACATATGGCAACAATACTGAGCTTATAATTCCATCTCTCCACTCTCAGAGAAAGGTTTAGAAAGGGAGCCAAAGTTTTGGTGGACTCTGATGATAGGGACCTTTATGTGGAAGCACTTGATCCTAACTATCAACCTGGTGTGTGTGTGTGTGCGTGTGTGTGTGTGTGTGTGCGTGTGAGAGAGAGAGAGAGAGAGAGAGAGAGAGAGAGGGAGAGAGAGAGAGAGAGAGAGAGGGAGGGAGGGAGGGAGAGAGGGAGGGAGAGAGAGATTTAGTCCAACCAGGCATATGTGTATGTGTTTGGAGGTGCACTTAACATTCAATCCTTGTTTGCATTTCAGTTCAGCCTACTTTCATTGAAGTTGAGGAAACCGAGGAGGAATCAGAAGAGGAAGAATCAGCAGTTTTGAAGCTGATCAAGAAATCAGAGCGCAAAATGGCTCCAAAGAAACCAACAGCACTGAAGTCGCCTACATCGTCTGTACCCTCAGCTCCAATGTTCACTCGGAAAGCTTCTGACACCACGCCCACCAGTCCTCCAGGACCAAAACTATCCTTTGGGTCCTCCCCCATACCTCCCCCTTCCACCGAAATTGTAAAAGGAGAGACAAACAACAGCTACAAAAAGGATGCCGACCTGGAGAAGCCGAAAGCCGGGCAGGTTAGCAACTTACTGGCTCAGCGACTGGCAGTGTTCCAGGCAGGAAGTTCGGTCAAAAGCGACCCACTGCCACCGAAGGATGTCCAGCGACCACGTGGAAAGCTCAGGAACATCTCTAGTATATTCGACAAGGGCGGGGAAGAAGGTGGGTCATCGAGGGAGAGCAAGCAGCCACGTGGACAGGGTCGATTTGGAGATCCACGACAACAGAGAAGTGGGAGTGAGGATGAGGACCGCAGAGGTAAGCATCATCGGAGGAGCGATGATAGCGGTGATGATGACAGGAGGGGGAGGACACGTGGTGAACGAGACCATGGCAGACACCGTAGGCGTGATGATGACAGCGGTGACAATAAGAGTAGACGTCACAAAGACAGAGATGTTGATAGTGATAGCGATCACTCAAGACATCACAAGAAAGGCCGTCATCGCAAAAAATCGGAGGAAATTGATGGTAAAGATCGTGTGAAGAAGCAAAGAAATGAAGACAAGAGAGATGTCGGTAGATCAGTCACAAAGCAGCCAAGTAATTCTGCCATTGATGAGTCAACAGCTGCTACAGTTGATGTCTTGTCAAATTTCATCATGGGAGATGTCAGCCAGTTGATGGAGCCACTGGCTCCGCCCACCACCGACATACCCTTCGGCGGGGATGACCTGCTCCACAGTCTGGCAGTGCAGACTGGTTTGGTGGACCCCTCTCCTGACCAGTCCTTCAAAGCATTGGAAGACTTCCTGAGACTCCCACAGCAGACAACACAGCCCCAATCCCGTCCGCAATCCCGTCCTTCCAGTGTTGTACAGAGACATGCACGCAAGACATCCACCACTGGACAGGAGGAGAATGTTGTCATTCCACCGGAGGAACCTAAGACACTCATCGAAATTCCTCCCACACCTCCACCATTGCTGGACATGAACCAACAGTCTGTACTAGCCGAGAGCCCACCGGAACCACCTAAACCCCAAACCATCCCTCTATCCCAAGAGCCTACCATCATTCAAGTAGACTTTGACGACACTGCGGTAACACACCCACCAGGGACCTACAATACGAGGGTTGTTGGCTCAGAAGTGACAATTGATGTTTTGGAACCACTTGCAACTCCACCCCCTCCTCCTCCAGGTCCTCCCCCACCTGTGGCCCCACCCCCTCCAGGTCCTCCCCCACCTGTGGCTCCGCCCCCTCCTCCAAACACCAGTGCCACTGTCAACATGAAGACAAGAGCAGATGTAGAACAGGAAAGAGACCAGCTTCTTCAGGACATTAAAACCGGCAAGGACCTGAAGCACATTGGTGAAGGCAAACTGGAGAGAGGACAGACAGAACAGGAAGGAATGGAAAGAGATAACCTCTTACGCGACATCAAAGCTGGTAAGGCACTACGGCACCTAGACCAAGATAAACTGGAGAGGGAACACAAAGAAAAAATCAAAAGAGCAAAAATGGATTCCAGGGGAGATTTAGTGAAAGAAATAGAGAGTCATCAAGGAGGTCAAAGAAGGAAGCAATCTCCATCATCGTCCAATGATGACGGTGATGATTCCGGCACTCACCACAGAAGTAGACACTCTTTGCAACGCCAGTCAAACAAAGAACAGAGTGAAACAGAAGAAAACGGGATAAACCGTGAAAGTTTGGAAGTTGAGAATGAACAAACACGTAAAGCTATCAGGAAGAAGAGCAGTGAACCAGAAGAGGGGATCAACCCCCAAGATGAACCACAGGGCAGAAGAAGTGCAAGCAAATCAAGTTCCTCTATTGGGAGGGAAGGCCACCTACAGAACAGGCAGTCTCAGAAGGCTAGCAATCCCACGCCTCCCCAGATCACAGAGCCACCTCCTGTCACACTGGATGAAGACGAAGAAGACCTACCGGATTGGAAGAAGAGACTTCTGTACCAGAAGAAGCTTCGTGCTACAGCTGAAATGAGAGCCCAAGAAGAAGCGGACAAGAAGAAGGAGGCAAGGTTTCAGGGCCTGCCTCCCTGGAAGGTGAAGCTGATGAAGAAGAAGGAGACGGAGAAGATAGCCAGGGAGGAGGAGGAGAGACAACGCAATGCGGCCCAAAGGGAGAAGATGGACAAGATTGCTTCCATGCCCGAGTGGAAGAGGAAGCTGTATTTGGCCAAGAATCCCGATGCTCTGTAGACCCCTGACCACCTCAACAGCACCAATATAGCCAGCTGCAGACTTCTGCCTAGTGTAACACACAGTATTACGTACATATACCTGTCTAATGTATATTAATTTGTATAAATTGTAATAGTACTTTATGTAATGTGTACAGCATATTATTATTATTATTATTATTATTATTATTATTTGTAGTTAAATTGCTCTATCACATTATGAACATTATGCAATAGCACTGACAAGCTGATCTGAAATCAGTTGTTTCAAATCTTACACTTTAGGAAAAATGGCTACCAACAGCTGCACATGTGGGACTCTTTCAAGCTCACCCTAATAATAAATGCCCAAAATTTCGTGTTGAAAGTGTTCACATAAGTATATCACCCATCAAAGAGCTATTATAGGATATTATGGTGAGCCGCAGGTATAGTTAGTGACCAGTAAACATCATCTTTTGTTCACAATTGCAATGTAATATCGTACAGGAATTAATACACAAGGTATACACACGTACACATACACAGATTCACACACACACACACAGACACAGAGACAGAGAGAGAGAGAGGGAGACACCTCAGAGAGGTGCAGACATTGATAAAATTAGGTCAGGTATTCCGGTTAGTTCAAGGTGCCTCGACAATGCGGTGCCCCACAGAGACAGGGGATCTTCTCGTCCTCGATGGGGAACTTGTAGTCGTACGTTATCTCTTCATTGGCGTGGATGTCTCTCTTTGAGTAAATCACAATCTTCTTCGAGCTGCCTACGACAATCACCTTGGCATAGCAGTTGGGCTACAGGATCAAATGACATGTGTACGTTACACTAACTGACCACTAAACAATTAAATTAACAAAAACTCAAAAATAAACCCAGTACAGTGGAACCTCTCTATTACAAACCTCTGAATTGCAGAAACCTCTATAATAAGGACACCATTCTGTGTCCCGGTGTAGTACTGTAGTGTATTAGGTGACCTCTGAATTGAGGACACCTCTGTAGTAAGGACTAAAATCAAGGTCCCAAAGTGTCCTTAATAGAGAGGTTCCACTGTACTAAACAACGGCACACATGCACGTGTGTGTGCGTGCATGCATGTACGTATGTGTCTGTGCATGTGTGCATTGTACTGAATGGGTGTATCGATTAAACGACCATGTGTTCTGAATGGGTATGTCTTCAAAAGTGGGTGTGGCCACAGTGGGGCGTGTCTGGTACTCACGTCACAACAGTGATTAATGAATCGGGCCACTCCCCCCCGCTTGGTAGCATCGATGACAGACTCCCCGTCCAGCCGGAACAAGTAGCTGCTTCCTATCCCCATGGCCTCGTATCTGTGTTCCCGCTCATCGGCCGTGACAGAACGAATGATTTCTCCCACATATTCAATGACCATCTCGTCGGCCGGAATCTTCTCCAGCGCAAACAGCCCCCAGCCGTGGATTGAAGATCTTGCAAACCTCACCATCTTCTTACGAGCCTGGAGAATGTAGACCCCAGATTCATACACATGCAGAACACAACAGTTGTAGGCTTACTGGAGAATGGTGAAGGTGTCCTACTATAGTCTACAGTTAGCATGACATTGATTGTGGATGTGGGTGTATCAATGAGCAATGTCGAGTAGACAAGGTGAGTCCCAAGGAGACACCGCCAAAGGAACCTACACCTGTAGGCACATGCTGACACACACACACACACACACACACCTTTAGGTGACCATATTTGATAAGATCACTAGAAATCTCAGCAGAAGCAAAATCGGATGCAAGTCGCCGCTGCTTTGCCCTATTAACTCTCCCAGACGTCTTACTCACCTGAAAGAGACACAATACAACATTGACATCCAGCCAAGCACATAAGTACAAAGACAACATACACCACCATGTTCTAGGAACAGTTCTGTACACACCACTGATGGCAGGGCAACAAAACTGACCTGCTTTTGCTGCTTCTTGTGATCTGTGGAGGAGACTGTCTCCACCATTGTGGTGGTGACGTAATTCTTCTTTGCAAAAGCGTCGATTTTGTAATAGCCTTCGGAACGTGCGGATCCACTCTTGTGGGAGAATTCCGACGTCTTCTGAGGGGTGTGTCTCCTCCTTTTCTGAGGAGGTGGGATGACAATGGGGTCGGCAATCATACTGGGATAGTGGGACCACTTCAGCCCTTTCACAAGGGGATCACAATCGTCGCAAAGTTGGGACCATGCTCTTCTAAACATCTCAATGTCCTCTCGATCGGGACCCATCTCCAGAAAACTCGACAGGATAGCATCCTCCACGGAAGGTGAACGCTTACCAAACACAGGAGAAGGAACAGGAGAGGGAGAAGCAACTTCTTTAGGTGGAGAAGACACTATCACCAGTTCTTCAGATATCACTAGAGAGGTCTGGGTGGTGGGGGTCCTTTCTTCCTCCTTCACCATGTCCATTGTAGGTTCTTCATCTCTTGCAGTTTCCATCACATCACTGGCAAGGTCCACACTCTTGTTATCTTCACTGTCTGAAAACACTGCAGACACAGACAAAACTTTGCTTTCGGCTTTTACAGAGAGCAAACGGGGATCTTTGTCCACATCAACCTCCGAGGATATGTCACTCTCTTCTCCTTCGTCTTCTTCCTCAAGAGTCGAGAACTCAGAAGCACTACTCAATTCATCCTCTCCTGGCTGGGACTCATAATAATCTTCTTCTCTTTCTTGTTCTTCCTCCTCCTCGCTTTCTTGTTCCTTTTGAGCAACTGGTTGCACCTCGGTGTCCACCTCTTCGGCCAAATTCTTTTCAGATTCTCCTTCAGAATCACTTGAAGAGAAGTCGCTGTACAGGGGACTGAGTGGTCTGTCCTGGGAGTCCTTCACAGACCTACGCATGGTGATCACACCTCCACTCCTTCTAGATCCTTCCCTCGAAATGGTTGGGATCTTGAAATTGACGAGTCGGTTCCGTTTGGTGCCCGGTAAGGACAGGCGGCCGTCGTGAGCCAATATGGACTTGGCCTTGCTATCCAACATCCTACGATACGGCTCACTAGAGGGCTTCACTGCGGTGCTCGATTGCGAGGATGATTTTTGCGACTTCTGCAAATCGTCCCAATGTCTGTCAGCCAACCTAGTCCCAACCACGTTGATGTACTTCTTCTGTAGGTCTTTCAAGAGTACGTCCTTCAACTGTGACATTATCCTATCCTTCAAGTCCTTTGCCAACGATTGTCTTTTCATTTTGTGTTCGTTTTGTGCAGAAGATGTTTTCTCTGTGGATTTCGATACTTTGTGTTCTACTGAAGTTGTTGTGTGGATAGGAGCAATAGGGGGTAAAAAAGGGGGTGGACCAGGAGGCGGAATAGAAAACAGAAAGGGAGGGAGCGGATGCTGGGGAAATCCCCTGGGGAGATGTGATGGGTTAGGGAATGTCCCAATAGGTGGTGGAGGGAGTGGAAAACCGGGATAAGGCTTTACGTCGAAGCCCATAAGAGGAATAGGATAACTTGGAGGAGTGGAGGCGGGTTTAACAGGAAGTGACACACCCACTTCTATCTTTGTGTCTGTGGGTGAATCGCACTCCATATCGGATAGCTCCATATCCTCACAGGTGTCACCTCCACCACTCCCCACTGGAACGTCGTTAACGACAACCTCTGGTGACTCGTCGCCTGAAATATCTTCAATTTCCATGTTCTCCACCATCTGAGATGCCCCAGCCACCTTCTTCAAGGTCAGAAGAGCTTGGAGACTCACAGAGGGATCAAAAGTGGCCAGAGAGTAGCCTGAGGAGGCTGTTGTGTTCAGTCGGAAAGTGTTCACGAATTTACCGCTGTTGGTGGTGTCTATGACATCGGGACTAACATCCTCCATGTCAGAAATATCTGAAATTGGCGAAACCGCTGAAGTGTGTGGACCATCACGTGTCTCAGTCCGTACCGCTGCTGGCATTGATCTACTAGTGGTCTTGTTGGAAGGGTCTTTGCTCTGGATCTTTTGTAAAGACAACTTGGCATTGTGTTCTTGACAAGATGGCTGCTCCCTGGCATTGTCACCAAGTTGTGGAGATCTGTGTTCGATTTGCAACGCTGAAGAGACCAGCAAGGAGCTCATCATGAGTGGCTGTTTCGGGGCTTTTAGTGTGGACACTTCAACCATCCTGTGCTCTAGTCCGGATACAGACAATGAGACACCGGAATCAAGACTGTTGGGCGTGTCCAGTTGGGGAGTGGTCGGTGAAATGAGGGCTTGGGTGGGTGGGGTCTTTGACTCTATTGGAAAATGCTGGAAGGTTCTGGAGGACGTGGATAAACCCGCTGAGGAGGGAGTTATCGGAGAAGTGAGGGAATTGGATCGTTCCTTCCAGTCTTCACTTTGGGGAGTTGCTTCCAAACTCGACGGAGCATCCAAGTTGATACCACGATCAGACCCTTGATCCACATCATCAGTAGATAGGAGGGAAAGAGAGAGAGGTTTCTTACTGTTCTCTTCTTTGCTTGCATCTAACTTTTGTCGAAGAAACTGACGGGCTTTGTCACCTGGTATACAAAGTAAAAGATTGTCAACAGTGATGAGAAATGTATGCACCTATGTACTTACACACAGAAAGAGACATATAAACAGACAAATACATATGTAGACAGGCAGATGCACACACACTTACAAACACACACACACACACACACACACACACACACACACACACACACAGAGAGAGAGAGAGAGAGAGAGAAAGACATACAAACAGACAAATATGTATATAGACAGGCAGATACACACGCACACACACACACACACACAACACACACACACACACACACACACACACACACACACACACACACACTCCAACACACACAAACTATCACAGTGGTAATAAAGCTCATAAGTCAGGGTCTAAAGACTCTAGGACTATTAGTTGACTATTACATGCGAAGACCTGTGTACGTACAACCACATCCACTGACCACAACAAATCACATCCCATTGTCTCAACATACTTTGATCGTCCAGTTGGACCTTGAGGGTACACCCGTACAGCTGAAATCCATTCATGGTATCCACAGCAACCTGCCCATCTCCTTTCCTCTTGAAGCAGATTGAAGCAGCTCCCAGAGACTGGCCTCCATTGGCATTTTTGTGGATCTTGACAAAGCT
Source organism: Chondrilla cf. caribensis (assembly GCA_964020155.1). Lineage (NCBI taxonomy): Eukaryota > Metazoa > Porifera > Demospongiae > Chondrillida > Chondrillidae > Chondrilla > Chondrilla cf. caribensis. The sequence continues at coordinate 5,926,700 of OZ026548.1, forward strand.
AATAGGTCCCACCTGGGTGAAGGTCCCCTTGAGTAGTGTGGAGGTGATGTTAGGAGTGAGTCCAGTGATCAGCACCTCCCACAGGGGTGGATCACATACAGAGAACCTATCAAACTGTGAAACAAGGGAAAAGGAGTGGAAGGGAAACGTGATTGGGACAAATGTGCACTGTATTCCTATATTACACACACAGACGCACACACACACACACACACACACACACACACACATACACACACACACACACACAGAGTATATTTGAACTATATCTGTCCTAAACTCCTGGGATGTGAACCTATGGTACAGTGTTGGACACATAACCATTAGGCACACATACCACCGTGGGGACACCAATTGAATGTGTGCACAGTTTGAAGTCCATAAACATGGCTTCGAGCCAATTACGTGTGGAGCTTCAAACACTCGATAGTTGTGTTCTACAGTCATTTGGACAGTTGAGAGAGCTTCAACAGTAAAAAGTGGTCTTTGCCCTCCAAATACAATACGTATTGAGAAACAGTCAAATCCACATACTCTTGGAGGTCCATTCACATCAAGAGTTAAATGGCTCCATCCGGGTCATTATCACAATATCACAGTATTCCAATATGTTAACCCTTCTCAAATCTCCTTATTTCAAAAATTGACCCAAAAAATCCCCATAAAGTAACAATAATGACTATTCTTCTTCAATCCAACATAATATTCAAGAAAAATCCTTTCTTCAGTGTCCATTTCTTGGCCAAAACCTTAAATTCACTTCTCAAGAGGCATGAGTAGGCGGAGCTTCAACAATGATGTCATTGACATACAATATACAATAATATGCGAAAATATCCAAAGTTTTACAAAGGAGGGCTTTTGAAATTGTTTGCATGAAATCAAATGAAGTTCTCTGAACACGACCAAAGTAGCCTTGGGAAGCAGGACAAACCTTGAATCTAGGAACTGGTATGTTCCATGTCTTCCCACTCCCACCTAAGATGGTCTTTTGAGCTCGGGGATCTCTCGGTGGGGGAATGGGGGAATGCTGTAGAAATAAAGCATCTCAATAGTTAAGGGTACAATGCAGACGGTGAATTGATAGTATTCTGTATACTCAAAGGCATCAAAGTTTGGTTTAGATGCCAATAAAACGAGATTTGAACAATTCAAACTGCTCACCCCTGGAACACATCCATCAAACCGGTAAACCTTCTTTGTTGCATCCCTTCTCAACTCAGGATCCACTAAAAGCTTATAATTTCGCTTCTTTTTCACTTGATCTGCTGTCATATCATTACTGTGACTTCTTTGTGGTTTCGACATGGTTTTAAGCAAAGGTATTAAGGAAACGTCTTCTCAACGCTGTAACACGAACATCTGAACCTCAGCAACCTATAAACCACTACTAAAACACTCTTGAGTCTTCCTTAAAAGCAAAGCAAGGAAAATACGTTCACTGAATCCATATCCTTGAGATTAGCGCCGTTTCTGCGCGTTAATCTGTAAACGCACTCAACTAATCAAACCCCCATTAGGACTCTTAGGCGGAGCACATGAATATTACGTGTAACTGCGCATGCGCAGTGTTCGAACCAAGTGGACGCCATTTTATTCGGATTCCTGCTGTGGAACAGGATCCGCACGAAACCATGGCTACAAATCTACCCATCCGGTTCCAAGAACACCTCCAGGTATGTAAATTCACGAGTGCAGTGGTAAAACTCACTCTAATTAGCACGAAACAGTGTAGGTCTACCTTTTGTTCAGGTAGTGGCTGAAATGGGTGGGTCGCCATTTTCAGAGCTCATCCTGATTGTGATCACGAAAGCTTACTATCCTTCCTTTAGCTCCAGAATGTCGGAATTAACGTCCAATCGATTGGATTTGCAACTCTCACGATGGAATCCGACAAGTTTATCTGCGTGAGAGAAAAAGTCGGTGAAACAACACAGGTCATTATCATCGACCTCAACGACCCCGCTTCCCCAATCCGGAGACCGATTTCTGCAGATTCGGCCATCATGAACCCAACTTCCAAAGTGCTGGCACTGAAAGGTAACGTGCGGTCCATGTAGTTGCACGTTCGTCTTCAACTGCAGTTCTGTGTGGACAGGAAGTAGTGGTCTTGTGACTTTGTCATGTGGTCGATTTGTTTAGGAGTAAACCAGTGTTTATGATTGTACAAGTAAAAGGGAGAAATTTTGGATCTAAACTTTACGAGACAATCTCTACACTATTGTGTTCATTGACAGTATTATGTACTGTTCAGAATATCTCAGTCGATGCTATTAGTACGCATATGTGTACAGTAAGTGAACATTTGGAAAATTTCATGCTGAGCAATTGGAATCCCCTTCCTGCAGACCACTCACAATTTCCAATTATGAACTGATTAATGTGTATGAGGGTGTATTCTGGTGATCTTTGTCTTCGACTCCCTGCACCAGATCAACGTACATTTATTCTGTGTAGCAGGTACATTTGTAGGTGTGTATGCGCATGTTAGTGAATGTGCTTGTTTGGAAATAGAGTACAGTTCAAGTGTTGTTTGGCATTCTGGATTCACACTGGTGTAGATTTGATTACTGAGACGTCATTCCAGAGGATAGTTTGGTTTTCAAATAACTCTTCCAGTTAGTGGCGTTACTAAGTGTAGCCTGGTAGCGAAGCCCTATAAGGCCACTTAGGTCATTGAATTAATGCATTGACAGGATTTTTTCCAACTCAATGAGATGGGGATACTGAAACCCACTGTACCCTTAGTATCACCCACATGCGTACATAATTCACATGATTGTCAGCTACTGCTTACACCAGACCACACCTGGTATCATAGGCTGGTGTTCTGTATGTATGGTAGGCACCTGTATATTAACAGAATTGTACACTAATTCAACATCCTTCGCCCGCGAAATAACCTGTTAGGTTAGCAGGGTTGTAAGCCTGTCAGGAGAATTATTAGTATAGTGTGTATGAGGGTGGCTGAATGTACTGTGTAGCGGGAAATTTTCGTGGATTTCACGGCTGGCCTAACATCCGCGAATCAGGCGTTCTTGTGGTTCTATCACGTGACTATGGCCAGCATCTGCAAATTTTATTTTGGAGCCATCCACAAAAATTTCCCGCTATACGGTATGTACGTACTTTGGCTACAAAATAGGAGTATGTTGGATTTCAGTTGTGTCCTGCACTTTGTTTGCATGCATACTTACAGTATGTGTATGTTTCCTATCTGGTGTTTGTATAAGTGCATGAAAGTGGTTGTATTGTAACTAGTGCATGACATTACTTCTTCCACCCTTTCCAGCCGGCAAGACATTGCAGATTTTCAACATTGAAATGAAGAGCAAGATGAAGACCCACAGTCTGACTGAAGATGTTGTGTTTTGGAAGTGGATCAACTTGAACACGATTGGTCTTGTCTCCGAGTCTGCTGTATACCACTGGTCGATGGAGGGAGATTCTCAGCCTCAGAAGGTCTTTGACCGTCATGCCTCTCTGGCCGGTTGCCAGATCATCAACTACCGCACCGACAAGTCCCAGAAGTGGCTGCTCCTGGTCGGGATCCAGTCGCGAGACAACCGAGTGGTGGGATCCATGCAGCTCTACTCAGTGGAACGTAAGGTCAGCCAGCCCATCGAGGGCCATGCCGCTTGTTTTGCTCAGTTCAAGAAACCTGAAAGTCCACATGAGACAACCCTCTTCTCATTTGCTGTGAGAGGACCACAAGGTGGAAAGGTACGTACGTATGTATGTACCTGCATGAATACAAGATTGTGTGTGTGTGTGTGTGTGTGTGTGTGTGTGTGTGTGTGTGTGTTCACATGCGTGTGTGGTTAGATGTACGTATTTAACTACTAAGAAGTGCTAGGACACATTTTCAATTTTATGTCAACTCCCATTCCAGTCTTATTTCTGTTTCCATTTCTGTCTTACATTTGTACCTATGTATGTGCATCCAGGTATGGGTCAACTTTCAAGTTTTTTGATAGTTGCAGACTCCTACGTAGTTGTTCATTAACATGGTTACTATTCCTTGATGTTGCTTAGCAAAACATTCTTCTGTTTCACTTTGTACTTTCACTATCTGTTGATGTCTTCTGTTATTCTTGCTTCAGTTGCACATCATTGAAGTCGGGACCGCTCCAGAGGGCAACCAGCCCTTCCAGAAGAGAGCAGTTGAAATTGCCTTCCCTCCAGAAGCACAGCTTGATTTCCCTGTGGCAATGCAGGTTGGCTTTGTGTGTGTGTGTGTGTGTGTGTGTGTGTGTGTGTGTGTGTGTGTGTGTGTGTGTGTGTGTGTTCCATACATGTACTTGGCTGCATACTTGCTTCTCTGTGTTTTGGTTCATTCTCAATTCTGTTCTCACTGCCATTCCACTATTTCCTCTTCTCATTCCAATTCCATGTAGATATCCAGCAAGTATGACATGATCTACGTGATCACAAAGTTTGGCTACATCCACGTGTTTGACCTGGAGTCGGGCACATGCATCTACATGAACAGGATCAGTGGTGACACCATCTTCGTCACAGCTCCCCACGACCCCACCAGTGGGATCATTGGCGTCAATAGGAAAGGACAAGTACGTACATACGTGCCCGAGTGTACGGTCTCGTATTTAGTGCAAATTGCTCCGAAAACTTTAAGCACATGTTCAGGTTGTACATCGCATTGTATATTATTTAAACTTGCTCAGTGAGTACCTTGAAGGGCACATCGAATCTGTACTTCTCATCAGAGGTACTTCCTATCAATACTGGTTGACATAGTGTACATGAGATAGGGACTGAGTGAAGTGTATTATAGTCTACCTTGAATAGTACATAAGTAACTAAGAAGTACACCAAATCTGTACTTATCAAGGGTGCTCACTTGCTATCAGTACTGGTTGATGTAGCGTACGTACGTAAGCTAGGGACTGAGTGAGGTGTATGTATGTATCAACAGAAGCTTTTGCTGACCGGGGTACTTACCGATCAAACTGTGCTGATTCTTGTTAGACCATCACATGATGTCCTGGTCTTATACATGTTATGTTAGGTCCTGTCAGTGAGTATTGACGAAGGGAACATCATTCCTTATGTGACAAATGTGCTGAACAATCCCGATCTTGCTCTGAGGATTGCCACCAGAAACAACTTGGCTGGAGCAGAGGAACTCTTTGTGAGGAAGTTCAACACCCTATTTGCTCAGGGGAACTTCGGAGAAGCCGCCAGAGTAGCTGCCACTGCCCCAAAGGTTTGTTTATTATGTTTACTTTTGTTTACCGAAGACCCTTTTTTGTATTGTTTTGTTGTTGTTATTGTGACTATCCACTTTGTTTGGTGCATGCATGCATATGTACAAACATACATATGTCTGTAGATACTTAAATAGTTTGTATATGTATTTCCATGTGCTGCTGGTGTTAGTGATGGTCTAACCATCTTTCGCTTGATCCTCTCTTCCTGAGAGTGGACAACATGAAAAGCAATTTTTAATTCTGAAACACCACATGCAGGTATTTTAGTGACGAGTTTGTCCTTTGTGTGACAATTGTAATGATTGTCTATAGGGATTCCATTTTCACCAACCCCAATCCATCAGGAGTGCATTACGGGCATGTTTGTGTACTGTAGAACCTCCACTTCGTTAGTACACTACAGAATTCAAATGCGCACACACACACACACAACCACCCCCCCCACACACACACATGCATGCACTCACACATCCCACACACACGCGCACACACAACACCCCCCTCACACACACACATGCATGCACTCACACACACACACACACACACACACACACACACACACACACACACATGTACACAACACTCACTACAGTGTCTACATATTCATAAGTTCACTTATGTTGACCATGAACATGGTTGGATGTGTGTGATACTAAACTCTCAGCCTCATTCTTTCGTCTCCTGAAGGGCATCTTGAGAACACCAGAAACCATCCAGCGATTCCAGCAGGCTCCTCAGATGCCTGGTGCAACCGGACCACCCCCCGTCTCCCAGTACTTTGCCATCTTACTGGAACGTTCCCAGCTCAACAAATACGAAGCCATTGAGGTATGCAAGCCGGTCTTACAGCAGGGGAAACTGATGCTTTTGGAAAAGTGGCTCAAAGAAGACAAGGTAACTTTGTGTGCACATATGTACATACGTGTGCGCTTCAACATTCATTGAAGAGTGACGGAAGACTTTTGCTCTCCATTTTCTTGTTTAGCTGGAGTGTTCAGAGGAGCTTGGTGACCTCGTGAAACAGTTTGATGCTACGAGAGCACTCTCTGTCTACCTGAGGGCTAATGCCCCAAACAAGGCATGTTCAATGTATTGTGTGTACTGTGTGTACTATGTGCACTGTATGTACTGTATGTGCTATATGTACTGTGTATAAGACATAGTATAAATTATGGTGCATAAGATGTACATATATGCTATTATATGTGCCATGAGTATTTATTATTGTGTGTGTTTTATGTTATCTGTTCGTCTGGGAATGTTGTCTTTCCTGTTGTTGCGTTTGTAAGTATGTTCCTTTGTAAGTATTTACATATTTGCATGTGCATCTACGTACGTGCAGTGTGTGTTTGTGTTTGTGTGTGTGTGTGTGTGTGTGTGTGTGTGTGTGTGTGTGTGTGTGTGTGTGTGTGTGTGTTCATGCTCTGTATTGGACATACATAGGTGATTCAATGCTTTGCTGAAGCGGGGCAGTTCGACAAGATCATCCTCTATGCTCGCAAAGTGAACTACAGGCCGGACTTCATCCAGCTCCTCAGGGGAGTCATGAGAATGAACCCGCAGAAAGGCACTGAGTTTGCTTCCAAACTTGTGAAGGAGGGGGAGGAGCCTCTGGCTGATGTGAACCAAGTACGTTACTGCCTGTGCTGTGTCCTCGGTATAGTGTTCATGTGCACAGTTACATTAGAGGCTGTATACCAACATACATATCTATGTTAACACTTCAAGTGATAGAAAGGATATGGATGAGCGTGCATGCACCTACACACACAGAAAGGATATGGATAAGCGTGCATGCACCTACACACACACACACACACACACACACACACACACACACACACACACACACACACACACACAAGCTGATAAAATCAACTGACCCTCTTTCTTTTTGTTATAAGATCGTTGATGTCTTCATGGAGTTGAACATGGTCCAACAGTGCACTGCGTTCCTGCTTGATGTCCTGAAGAACGACCCCTCTGAAGGACCCCTCCAGACTAGACTGCTTGAGATGAACCTGCTGACGGCTCCACAGGTGGCCGATGCCATCCTGGGCAACCAGACCTTGACCCACTACGACAAGGCACACATAGCTCACTTGTGTGAAAAGGCTGGATTGCTCCAAAGAGTGAGTAAAACCATTGTTATACTACATAACTCCATGTCTGATAGTTGGAGGAGGGAGAGGAGGGAGGGACATTTCTGCTACAATGATTTTTCTTATTACAGGCCCTGGAACACTACACTGATGCCTATGATATCAAGCGTACTGTGGTCCACACTCAACTCCTCAACAAGGACTGGCTGGTGAACTACTTTGGCTCCCTCTCGGTGGAGGACTCCTTGGAGTGCCTCAAGACCATGCTCCAGCACAACATTCGCCAGAATTTACAGGTAGTGGTAGCTATTGCCACCAAATACCACGAGCAGCTCACTGTTCAGAGTCTGGTCGATTTGTTCGAGTCTTTCAAGAGTTTCGAAGGTACGTACGTATGTGAGTGCTGTACATATGCACATAAATACTGTATGTACGTACATTGAATTCTCATTAACTTGACACGATTTGTTTTCCAAAACTATGATGGATTAACTGGATATTCTACACACACGCACACGCGCACACACACACACACGTACATATGACTCTTGGTGTCTACAGGATTGTACTATTTCTTGGGAAGCATTGTCAACTTTAGTCAAGATCCCGACGTCCACTTCAAGTACATTCAGGCTGCGTGCAAGACTGGGCAGGTTAAGGAAGTGGAGAGAATCTGTCGTGAGAGTAACTGCTACAATCCCGAACGTGTCAAGAACTTCCTGAAGGTTAGCACACCTCATCTAGCACTCACAACAGAAGGAGGACAGTATGTGTTGTGGGATCCTCTCCTCTCAGATTGAAATATAAATTAATAATTGCACTGAAATTCATGGTTTGTATGCCTACACAATGCTGTACTCAAAGTGCACTGTTTTTCCTATTACGCAATTTATTATGTTTCCATGGGGAAGTTGCTTAATGAGATGCAAAGTGTGACATAGGGATTATCTCACCCCTAGGGCGGGCAGTTCAATTCTTTTCCATAGCAACGTATGTGCACAGCAACGTATGTACTTGTTTACATATTGTATCCCCATCTGTATCTGTACAGGAAGCCAAGCTGACTGACCAGTTGCCTTTGATCATTGTTTGCGATCGGTTTGACTTTGTTCACGACCTGGTCCTCTATCTCTACCGCAATAACCTCCAGAAGTACATAGAGATTTATGTTCAAAAGGTGTGTGTGTGTGTGTGTGTGTGTGTGTGTGTGTGTTGTGTGTGTTGTGTGCTTGTTGTTGCTCTGTATGTACATGTGTGTCAAACGAGACCTACATGTGTTTGCACACACCAAGTGACATGCTGAGTGCTTTTTCTTCTTTGTTGTAGGTAAATTCTGCTCGTTTGCCTGTTGTTGTCGGAGGTCTTTTGGACGTTGACTGTAGTGATGACATCATCAGGAACTTGGTCATGACTGTGAAGGGCAATTTCTCCACTGATGAACTTGTGGAAGAAGTGGAGAAGAGAAACAGGTACACCTGTGTGTGTTGTTACACGGTTTCTACACACACATACGTACACATATATGTACTTCACTTGTGTTAACAGTCAAGAATGTTACAATGGGATCCATGTGCCTAGGTGCATTTTTATAGCTTATCTTCATACACACATACGTATGTACGGTACACGAAGTAAAAAAGTAAACGTTCTACGCCGTAGCTACGCCCGTATTTGCATCCGTACGTAACCCGTACGTATTGAAGAAAACGCCCGTACTTGTTCCCGTACGTACTTGCTCCCATACGTAAGTACGCCTGTACTGTTTCGTAGGTAGATTCCTTGCAGATCGTTTAACGCCTTAAGTGCTAACTCCCAGGAATTCTCTGTAGGTTTCGTAGACCTTGTTTAGTGTGTTTTGAACGCTTTTCCACAATTTCGAGCGAAGCGAAGACTCATGGTTACGTTCACGTTGTCACAGGAAAACGAGAGGAGGTTTTGAAGACAGTAGCTCCGATTGAAGGTCACGCTATATCGGCAAAACTGAGGATCTAACATTTAACACTTCTTCGGCGTCGAATTCCACACGTACGTACGATACGTACTATGCTACGCCCGTTCTTTACTACGCCCGTAGTACGACCCGTACGTTTTACTTACTACGTGCGTACTAGTATCCGTAGGTTATCTGTACTTACAAACGTAGAACGCCCGTAGTGCGTATACTTTTTTACTTCATGTACCGTACATATGCCTATGTACTTAGGTATGTACGTATGTATACAATGTATACATACTATGCATACATGCTTTCTTGTTTAAACTTGATGTATGTATGTATCATATCTGCTCATTCACCACTTGTGCGTAGGTTAAAGTTGCTTCAGCCACTCTTTGAGGCTCGCATTCACTCTGGAAGCGAGGAACCCGCCACACACAACGCTCTCGCCAAGATCTACATCGACAGTAACAACAATCCCGAGAGGTACCTCAGAGAGAACCAGTTCTACGACAGTCGTGCTGTAGGTCGCTACTGTGAGAAGCGGGATCCACATTTGGCCTGCATCGCCTATGAGAGAGGACAATGTGATGAAGAGTTGGTCAAGGTTTGTGCTACTAGCCCTATCTATGTACATTCATGCGTGCATGCTTGACCTGATGGTTTTCCATTGACATCACACATATGTATGTAAGTATATACTACTAAATATATATTTATTATGTACATACATATCTTGCATGTAAGAAGATCCTTTTCATACATATGTACCTTTGATTTTTAGTCTGTACATAAGCTACGGTGTGTGCTTATCTCCTCACCTTGTATCAACTCTTACACACTGTGCGGTATCTCCTGTAGCAGGGGACTGTTTCATCTCCTCTTGTTGTCATTAGGTTTGCAACGAAAACAGTTTGTTCAAGACGGAAGCACGCTACCTGGTTCGTCGCCAAGATCCCGAACTGTGGGCCAAGGTTCTCACAGATCAGACGTACCTGAGGCCGCTGGTGGACCAGGTGGTGCAGACTGCCCTCAGTGAGACCCAGGACCCCAATGAAGTGTCTGTCACTGTGAAGGCCTTCATGAATGCCAACCTTCCCGGTGAACTCATCGAACTGCTTGAGAAGATCATTTTGGATAATTCTGTCTTTGCCGAACACAGGTATGTCCGTACCTATGTATGTGTACATGGTACATAATGTATGTACCTGCATATAATGCCTGTTTGGGTGCATGTGTGGACTTGATCCACAATTTTTGGTCCCCAATGTCGCAAGGTCCTTTGTATGTATGTACGTATGTACGTATATGCAAACGGAGCTCTCTGTAGCCTGGGGGATTTCATTCACCCATCACATGTGATACTCTGATCTTTACATCCGTACATACGTACATGCGTTTATGGTACATATTTGTTATCATCTCAGGGATCTTCAGAACTTGCTGATCCTGACTGCTATTCGTGAGGACACGTCACGTGTGATGGAGTACATCACTCGACTGGACAACTATGATGCACCAGACATTGCCAACATTGCCATCAGCAGCAGTCTGTTTGAGGAAGCGTTTGCCATTTACAAGAAATTTGAAGTCAACACTTCAGCCATTGAAGTAAATTGTAGCACACACGCGCGCGCACACACACACACACACACACACACACACACACACGCACGCACACACAAACACACACACACACACACACACACACACACACACACACACACACACACACAAAAACATGTACACATCTATACATGTTTGTACATACGTATGTATACGTGCATGTGTTCATAACAGAATTTACATCTATTTTATGTTCACTCTTAATTTTTTGTAGGTTCTGATAACTCGCATTTGTAATTTGGATCGTGCCTATGAGTTTGCTGAGCGGTGTAATGAGCCTCCAGTGTGGAGTCTCCTTGGAAAGGCCCAGCTTGACGGTGGAATGATCAAGGAAGCTGTCGACTCGTACATCAAGGCTGATGATGCATCTACATACTCTGATGTGATAAGGGCTGGCAATAATAGCGGTAAGCCTCCCTCTACGTTCACTCATGCATGTGTGTGCCCAAATGTGCAATGAGTGTATGGTCATGGACATATGTTTGTGTGTGTGGGGGGGGGGAGTTGTGTGTGTGTTCTTGTGTACTCACACATCTGCATGGTCATGTAGTTATCCATTTACGTACGTACTCCTCCCTGCCTGTTGTTCAGGTAATTATGAGGATCTGGTTCGCTACTTGCAAATGGCACGCAAGAAGATCCGAGAAACAGAGATCGAGACTGAGCTCGTCTTCGCCTTTGCCAAGACAAACCGTTTGGCTGATCTGGAAGAGTTCATCTCAACACCAAACCACGCCCAGATTGCACAGGTGTGCATACGTATGCATGGCACTGTACACAGATTGTATGTGTGTATACATGGCACTGTACACAGATTGTATGTGTGTATGCATGGCACTGTACACAGATTGTATGTGTGTATACATGGCACTGTACACAGATTGTATGTGTGTATACATGGCACTGTACCCAGATTGTATGTGTGTATACATGGCACTGTACACAGATTGTATGTGTGTATACATGGCACTGTACACAGATTGTATGTGTGTATGCATGGCACTGTACACAGATTGTATGTGTGTATGCATGGTACTGTACCTGGGTATTATATGTAAATGTGTGTTTGCTACTTTTGTGTGTTTCTCTCACCACTGCACTCTACTTGGTACGTATGTATGTATGTATGTATGTATATATGTATGTGCATATAATGTACATGTGTTCCCTTTTAACCACATGGTACATACTCTGTAATCGTAGGTATATGCATGTGTTTATTGTGTGTCAGTGTAACACTCCTGGTTCGTTCCCTTTTTGTACAGGCTGGTGAACGCTGCTTCAGTGAAGGCATGTATGAAGCTGCCAAGATCCTCTTCAACAACATTTCCAACTATGGTCGCTTGGCCTCAACTTTGGTGTGCCTTGGTGAGTACCAGGCTGCTGTGGATGCCGCCAGAAAGGCAAATTCTACAAGATCTTGGAAAGAGGTACATTTGTATGTATAGTGTATTTTGTGAGTGTGTGCCATGTTGTTTTGTGAGTGTGTACTGTGTTGTTTACGTGTGAAAAGGTTGTTTTGTGTTTGGTGCTGCACTGTTTTGTGTTGTGGCATGAAAACACAGGTTTGAGGTTATAAACAATACAAATCTTCCCAACCATCCCCCTCTATGCATAATATTAAGAATTATTATGGTTTTATGCATGTATGTTTTACTGGTATTCATATAAACAGAATCTGTGTTAGCTTGTATGACTCTTATGTTTGTACTAGGTCTGCTTCTCGTGTGTGGATGGCCGTGAGTTCCGTCTGGCCCAGCTTTGTGGGCTCCACATCATCGTCCATGCGGATGAGTTGGACGAGCTCATCAACTACTACCAGAACAGAGGTTACTTTGATGAAGTCATCAACTTGATGGAAGCGGGCCTGGGACAGGAGAGAGCGCACATGGGCATGTTTACAGAGTTGGCCATCCTGTACTCCAAGTACAAGCCTGAGAAGATGAGAGAACACCTTGAACTGTTCTGGTCTAGAGTGAACATACCAAAGGTTTGTGTAGTCTGTGTTGTACGGTATGTATTCATGTGTTCATATGCTATAGGATTTCAGTAAAATAAGCACTCTTATGTATTCATGTGTTCATATGCTGTGGGATTTCAGTAAAATAAGCACTCTTACGTATTCATGTGTTCATATGCTGTGGGATTTCAGTAAAATAAGCACTCTTACATATTCATGTGTTCATATGCTGTAGGATTTCAGTAAAATAAGCACTCATAAGACAAATGTCTGCTCAACACAAACCTGTTTTTGGCTACTATTCGGTTTGCTGTAGTAGTGTACATGTAGTAAGCAAATCCTGATAAGAAGAATATCTGATAACAGACCTGATTTGTGGGTCCCTTGTAGTTTGTCTTAACATGTTTCGACTGTTTGCATATGTACATGTACTCACACACTGCAGCTGTGTGTAGTCCATACATACGTGGTTATCTTGTGTACTGTAAGTGTAAATACGTATGTGCATGTGTTTGTGAAGATAAAGGGGAATTGGCTTATGAAGCATTATTCTTGTGTGCTCACCTAGTACCACTCTTTGTACTCCAAGTGATGATGTATCCCATTCACCACTTCCCTCCTCCTCCTCCTCCTCCCCCAGGTGCTGAGGGCTGCAGAACAGGCTCACCTCTGGTCTGAGCTTGTGTTCCTTTACGACAAGTACGAGGAGTTTGACAACGCCATAGTGACCATAATGGCCCACCCCACAGAGGCGTGGAAGGAAAACACATTTAAGGACATTGTTGCCAAAGTTGCCAATATCGAGCTTTATTACAAAGCTCTCCAATTCTATCTTGATTTCCATCCCCGCTTGATCAATGATCTTCTCCTAGTTCTTGTTCCTCGCCTGGACCACACACGCACAGTTGGTTTCTTCATCAAAAGGAACCATCTTCGTCTGGTTAAACCCTACCTCAAGGCTGTACAGCAGCACAATAACAAGTCTGTGAACGAAGCCCTCAATGATGTCCTGATTGAAGAAGAAGACTACGAAGGACTGAGAAAGTCCATTGATGCTTTCAATAACTTTGACAACATTCAACTTGCTCAGCGTTTGGAGAAGCACGAACTGATCGAATTCAGAAGAATTGCTGCTTACCTCTACAAGATGAACAATCGCTGGCAACAGTCAGTTGATCTCTGCAAGAAGGACCGATTGTTTGCCGTGAGTGTGTTTGTGTGGTGTTTAAAGCCCTCTGGGCTACTATTTATTTTTATCTACACATACCTAGATATGTATTACATGGGCTATGAGGGTGGGCGATAAGTCACCCCAGTATTTTTGTATGACGATTTCCTTCATCCTTATTTGATCTGTTTCCAATTTCCCGTGTTTTATGTTTGTATACATGGAAGCTGTTTAATGAGTTGTTGGACTATTGTTGAACACACTTATGGTACTATCACACCGATAATCAGTTCTTCACAAATTATTTGACTGTACAACGTTTCACCTATCACGGGCTTCATCAGGTACAAAAATGATCTACATCTATCTATCTCTTATTTGTTTGTGTTGTGTAGGATGCCATGTTGTATGCCGGAGAGTCCAGGCAGACTTCTGTGGCTGAAGACCTCATTGCCTGGTTTCTTGAGATTGGCAGGAGGGACTGCTTTGCTGCTAGCTTGTATTCCTGCTACGACCTTCTTCGACCAGACGTTATCCTCGAGCTGGCATGGAGACACAACATAATGGACTTTGCAATGCCCTATGTAGTCCAGGTCTTACGGGAGTACACTTTCAAGGTAAGCATGTTCACGTGTAGTTGAGGAGAGTTGTGCTCCTCTTATGCTTGAATATATCATGAGCCCCACTGTTGTTTCATTGGGACAGGTTGATAAACTCCTGCAATCGGATGCCGAACGGGAAGAGGAGAAGACTGAGGGACAACCGATGATGATGGGTAATTTCCTAAACGTCTACCTGTGCTGACTGTCCTGTAGATGTGTAATTCGTTTGATACAGAATGTGCAGCTGCCTGCCTCGTGGTGCTCAGTGTGTCGTCTCCCTAGTCTTCACACAGTGCTTAAAGTAGAATGTGTGTGCTATCATTGGTCCTGCCATGTTACTGGGCTTACGGGCCACACCATTTATCAGCCACCAATGAGACCTACAGTACCTATCTCTTTCCTGTAGAGCTAATGTTGCATTGAGTGGTGATGTGTGTTCAAGGAGTGTGCCTATATTATATGTGTACTATGTGTACTCAAGTGTTTTGTCTGCACACGATGATTAAATTTGTGTCTGTTTTTCACAGACCCTCAAGTGTTGATGATAACACAAGGGCCTGCCAATTTGCCACCTGGGATGATGCAGGGAGTGCCGCCCCAGGGGATGCCGCCCCAGGGGATGCCCCCTCAGGGAATGCCCCCACAAGGAATGCCCCCGGGAATGCCTTTACAGCCTGGTTACCAGCAACCTGCATTCTATTAAACATGAAAAGTGCTAGAGAATTTGATAATATTATTTCTACTATTTCACGTTACTATAGGAATAGTATAGGTGTATTGCAATTGCTAAGATTAAACTCTATCTGTGTATTTCCACATGCAGGGAGCCTGTATGTTGTTACACTACATATGTACATCATGCTGTTAAATTATGGTAGGTTTGTGTAGGACTTAATTTTGCCAAGACACTATATTATTGACTCTTATGGTGACATGAAATTTCTTCTCACTTAACATCTTCCGTGATATTTGTCGTCGCCAAGCGTATACGCTGTATGGGTGCTCATATACTTGAAACGTGATGTACACCCGTGTGTGTGTGAGGCGTCAGTGCTAGTGACCTGTATGGCGTGTGCTATGAATAACATTACTTGAGGGTTTCAAGCTGTACCCAACTCGTCCTAGCATTGAATGAAAATTTTTGGTTTTCGGCAGTGTTTTTAAAACTTGACAACAAACCACAGGGTCAAGACCACGATGAGAAGCCTTGAACAAACTGGGGTGTAAGTGCTCTTGAAAACTGTAAGGTTTCACCTGATACTTAGAGAAAATAATTTTGTTACAAGAAGTAATGTGAATAGTGATAACGATTTATAATTCAAAATTTCGAATTGTGAATTCATCGTGAAAAAGCTTTGTGTCTGCTTCGCCCTGTGTGGTCAAAACACTGCATGTCTGAGTATTGGGGTCAACACAGGTGCACTCCTCTTCCTTGTCCTCGAGCACCTGCAGGACAAAACATACCATAATCTGTGACACAAACCCATATAAAGGGCATACAAGATATGTATCGTACATATAATATATACAGTGGGACCTGTTTATGAAGACCACCCAGGGGAACAAGAGAGGTGTTCTCTGTAGACAGGTGGTCTTTATATTAGGAGGTGTGTCAGTATACTTGAGGTGATGTAATGGATAGTTCTTAGAGTTACTTAAGACAGGTGGTGTTTAATACAGGTTCCACTGTACAGTTATCCCACAAGGGGTAATAGTCATATGCATGTGAACTTTGCCTGGTAGGCACACAGTATAACAATGCCGCAGTGGGGCTCACCCAGTAGGCTGCTGTAGAAAGAGGCGTAAGTGGCATTTCCGGTGACCACACCTGTCCGAGCTGGGTTGTGGCGAACCACATGTACAGTAAACTGGTTACTATGGTCACCAGGACCTTCCACCTCAATATCAACAATGTGGCTCTGGAGACTGTAGGTGAGGAGTGGGAGGGGCTTGAGAGTGAGAACCACAAAGTAGCATACTGTACATATGTGTGTATGTACGTAGGCAAACAAGTGCCATACTAAATACATTATGCTCAACATACGTAGGGGCCAACTAGGGCCTTGTGGTAGACTAAAATCAACATACGTCAGTACTAGTACCAACTATATGATATACTGTACACTGAAAAATTAAGTGGTCTACATGAAGAATGTCAGAACCAGACATGTTCATGGATCACACCAGACTTTCTACTATATTCATATTTCTGTTGAATGACTGTGTGGTTGGAGAGAGAATGAACTCACTAACTAATACAACCTCCGGTATCACGTGTAGCCAATGTCATCCTGCCTGTGTATGTGTAGTGTACAGAGCTCACATCCTGAGAGACCAAACCGTTGTGACTCACTTTGGAACTGCTACGATCTTCCCAACAGTCCTGTCAAACCCAAGGTTGTGAGCAGCAATCGCACCAACAGCCATCGTATTGACATTGTTGGGGGCCAAGGGACACAGCCCTCGTACCGAGCCTACATGCAGGGGTGAAGAGTGGACAACTAACACTGCTACAACTGAATGCAACAAATGGCATGAATGTATAACATTACTACTAAACACACACACACACACAAACATCCAGATACAATAGCACCCGCACATGTATGTATAGATGCTTGTACATGCACGCACGCATCACGCATGCACACACACACACACACACACACACACACACACACACACACACACACACACACACACACACACACACACACACACACACACACACACACACACACACACACACACACACACACACACACACTGGTAAGATTCAGACCCGCACACCTTCATAGAGAACAGTTGGTTCTGTGGAGGACACAAACATCAATTTCTCAGCTAAATGCCCCGTGAGTTTGAAAGCTGATGGATCCTTGGACATGGTTACCTTCAAACCCTGTGATAGTTACAATTGAACACGATTCAGGCGAGGGCCCACACCCACACACACACAGGGCAGACATGCACACATCATTCAATGTAGCTAAATAGCCCTAAATAGAGGATAAACATTTGTTTGAGGGAGCTTCAAACTGGACGTACGCACCTCAACCACGGGAGCAGGCTGTGCTAGTGGACTGTATGATATTTTAGCTTCGTTGGCTACAAATCTGCATTATGGGACTAACAAAAACTTGTATTTGCATATGTATGTGTGTGAACACCTTCAAAGTTCCCCGGTCAGCCATTTTCCTGACATCTTCTGCTCCCCAAAATGCCCCAACAGGAATATACAGTCCATGTGACCCATCCTTGGCTGCACGACGGATATCGTCCTCAACGGATTGCTCAGCCAAGGCAGTGGGAGAGCCGACCTATGCACAATGGAGTCAGACACACTGTATAAGTACAGAGGTGTGTGTGTGTGTGTTTGTGTATGCGTGCATGTGTGTGTGTGCGTGTGTGTGTTTGTGTATGCGTGCATGTGTGTGTGTGTGTGTGTGTGTGTGTATGCGTGCATGTGTGTGTGTTTGTGTTTGTGTATGCGTGCATGTGTGTGTGTGTTTGTGTGTGTGTGTGTGTGTGTGTGTGTTTGTGTGTGCGTGCATGTGTGTGTGTGTGTGTGTGTGTGTGTGTGTGTGTGTACACTGTACCATGTAGTCGGCTTCTCGTAGAAATTTGCATCCATATTTGGCTGTTATGGTAGGGTGTGCCACCTCAACTATGAGATCAGGGGATCTAGTTGACAGTCAAACTCGTGATTTGAGGCAAAATGTCTGAACCCTTGTACATTGAAAGTACAGGCATACTTTGAAGCAAAATCATCCAAATTTTCTAGAATTTGGTCCATTGGTACACTCTCCATAAGAGGCTCCGGAGTTCGGTTCCAGACAAAAGCAATTTCAAACTCGGAACTGGATTGAATCTTTTCCCATAGATACCTGCCTAAATCAAAAGTACAAAGTACATCTCGGTGAATACTGTATTCTCACTATTACAAGAAACTACTCTGCTACTGCTTCAAGTTCGATTTCAAGATCAACGGTGTCTAGTACCAAGAGTACCAACATATACACCCTACATTATCGCGAGTGGCAATTTGCAGTACCTAGTCTTCCAAACCCTACAATTCCTATCCTTCGTCGTGAGTCTGCAGGCTGTCTCGTCGCGAGATTTAGTTTGGTGGCCATGTTTTATTATAATCATATTCATTAAAGGGGCAATGTTACTATAGAAACAACAAGATAATCAAAATGGCTGCCAAGATGGATAAGAAGTTGGCCAAAAAGCTTGCGAAAATGACGGAAGAGCAGAGAAGAGTTTTTCTCGAAGAACAGAGACTTGCAGAAGAAGAAATGAAACGGAAAAAAGAGGAGCTTTTGTCCAGATACCTGAAGGTATTCAAGTATAGGACTTAGTATCAAAAACGTTGTACAAGTCAAGTGGTAGATCATTCACGTTTATTCAGGATAAACTGGATAAAGAGCAAAAAGCATCTCAAGTCAACCAAATGAAACTACAGAGTAAATGGCGAGATATAATGAGGCAAGGTACTTCATGCGTACATTTCTTGTCTATGATTTGTGATGCTATTGGATGTTGCATGCATGGATACATTTGAACTTCTCCATATTCAGCTAAGACCGGTGACCTGAGAAGAGAAATTGAAACCTTGAGTCAGACCTTTGAACGTGTTGTGGATGGAAAAGATGCCCTTATAAAATCCCTGATGAAAGACATTGATGAATCAGATCACCAATACCACAGGGCGCTGCAGAGCCACCTGGAGAACGTGAACAGTCTGGTGAACTTCCAACTACGTAGGCTGGAAGAGATGGAGGACAGGCTACAGGAGGAGATTCATGTTCTCCGCACAATGTTCGACAAAGAGAGGTCAGCTGGCAGAGTCTACCGACATACGTACATATGTACAGCCATAATATGTACGTATATACCAATATGTATATACATATATGACAAAATAAGAATTCTGGGCTATGTATGGTAAACTCATCTTATTTCAACAGTCTTTTTCATTCCTTACGTAATGTGCTTGTGTGTAGATGTACATACGTACATACATACGTATGATACATATGACACACCTTTCTTTCATTCATCAATTTGTGATATCCTATTACTTAGCACTTGGACAAATATACATATGTTCGTATCTCAGTATCCACATATGTACGATTACTGTAGGGATGACATGGTCTTCCAGCACAAGCAAGACATGCAGGACCTCAGGGACATTGGGTATGCCATGGAGCTGAGGAACACGGAGCAGCAGGCAGAGGCTCAGATGGAGTTCCAGAGCCTTGTAGACGAGATCAAGAACAAGGTTAGAAGGGGTGCTTCAGAAAGGAGCCACTGTTTGTCACAATATCCTGAAGAATTCCTTGCAGTTTACTGTAATGAGGTGTCTTGTGGTAAACCACGTGTGTACACATACGTATGTATGTACATAGAGGCCAACAGTGTTTATGGTACATGGGGTAAAAATGTACATACATATGTATGTGCTTACGTATGTATTCTAAAAATAACTACAGTGTTGTCCCCTTTTCAACTGAGTCATGTACTTGTGTGAAGGTTGGCATCATGATTCTCACATACGTATGGCACATACGTACATGTGTACCTACGTACGTGCATACATAGGTACACACCATATCATTGATGTCCTGCCTATATATGTACTTATATACATTGTATGTATGTTGCTGTATATACGTATTTGATATTACGTACATATGTATGTATGCATGATATTGAGTGATAGTACATACGTATGTGAGTACTTAGGTACATTATAGCACAGCCCGGATTGATAAGTATTGTCCTGCTTTTGTAGAATTTGGAAGAAAAGCATGCTCTAAAAGTACAGAGACAAGCACAGATTGACGATTTGTGGCAGGAATTCAAGCAGGTACAGATATACATACGTATATGTGTCCCTGTACTGTCTGTTGTATCCTGGTACTCACCTGTACATTGTGAATTACTGTATGTGAGTACCACGTGTGTACATGTAGGGCATTAACTGATTGAACTATTGAGTACCTCCTTGATCCTATTAGGGTGCAAAATGATCTACGTATATCAGTATACGTATACATACGTACATAATATGTAGGTTTTACACACATCCATGTAAGCATGTGAGTATTTGCTTGAGTGTGTGCATGCTGTTTTTTGTGGGATGTGAAATGGAGTTAGCCATTTCTTAGACTTGGAGTTAGGGGGCCGGAGTGGTCCATTTGGATTGGTGTCAATGGTTCCCAACAGAGACATCTGAGGAATTCCCCTACCTCCCCCCAGACAAAGCCCTATTCCTGTCACTGAAGCACTTTTGAGACCGGTTAAAGCCTCCAGCAGGAAATACCATCCCATGCAGGGTTTCTGGGCAGCATGCCCAGTCTATCCCCCATGCTAGCTGGTTGCAGTGGGATTTCTGTGTTCACACTGATTCCAGGAGGGCAGTGTGTGCTGTTATCAGACACCACTCTTTGACCCTGGGCTTTGAGAGAGCACAGTCAACACATTCGGACTATGTGCATTATCAAAGTATCTGTACATGTGTTGGGGTGAAAAACACTCTGTTTATCTACACACTTGCTACCTGGTGCATGTATGTACTGTAGGTACGTATGCACACGTATGTGTATGTATATTCGTATGTACCAGGAAGTCCTGATATACGTACGTATGCACATGATTGTACATATGTGCATATGTGTACAGGTCATTCTACCCTCATTGTATTCAGGAAGCAGAGCAGTATCGCAAGAACACTGAAGAGCAAAAGATGCAGTTCGAGGCCTTGAAGAAGAAGGATGAGACCTCATCCAAACAGATCTACAGACAGATGAAACGGATTCAGAAGCTCCAGGAGGACATCAGCAGTGTCAAAGGGAAGCTTGCGAGTGGTGCAAGGGAATTTGAGGCCAGCTCGTGTCAGATAAAGGAGGTACGTATGGTTCCTTGGCCAATATAGTGTTGTGGTACTGAATAAAGATGTACGTACTATGTACATTGCATCCATGCATAGAATAAAGAAGTTGTTATGAAGAGGTTTAGAGAATTGAAGGAAGAAATGTTGACATCCCGAGAAACAGAAAGGTACGTACGTGTGTGTGTGTGTGTGTGTGTGTGTGTGTGTGTGTGTGTGTATGTGTGTGTGTGTGTGTGCAATTCATATGGTAGGTACATACTTGTTTACATACATACATACCTGTATATGTACATAATATGTATGCACATCCTGACTGTAGAAACATACATACGTACATATGTATGTACAATACTTGTAGCTTGCCAGTTTGGTGCTTCATTACATTTACTATTTATTCTCGTAACAGGTCCAAGCTGACAACCCTAACCATGCAAAGCAGTGCTTCTTGTAAACAACTGAAAAAATTGAAAGAGAAGGTTCATACGTACACTTTCACTTGTAATGTACATTCATTGAAAATTGTCCAATGTTCAATTGTTGTGGACTTTTTGAGCTCACAATAGAACAACAGTTTTTTTTTTTACATTTGTATGAATGATGCCAGATGGTCTACACTGCACACACTCCATCAGATGTACGTACAGTACACACACTCCATCAGATGTACGTACAGTACACACACTCCATCAGATGTACGTACAGTACACACACTCCATCAGATGTACGTACAGTACACACACTCCATCAGATGTACGTACAGTACACACACTCCATCAGATGTACGTAATTGTACATGAATGGCCAGTCACAGCTATATCTTAGCTCATGAAATCTTGCCTGGAGCAACTGTCACTGGCACTGATGGAACATGGGGTCTTGCTTCACTTATGTTCTCCTTTCTCATCGCTCCATTCATGCACGTACGCATACGGTCCACACTATACCAGGGTGATACAATCCTGCGTTTGGCAGAAATGTGTCGTAAGCTGGAAACTGAAGAGGAAAAGGTACATATTTGGATATTAAGATGAATATGGTTGAAGTGCATGATGTGTACGTATAACACAGTGTGTGTCCATATGTACATACTTCCATGTACGTACATACAGTAATACATAAGTGTGTTCTTACTCACCGTAGCTGTACATTCATATGTCCACAGATGCTAAATATTTTGTATAAGTAATTTGAGTGTATATACGTAGTATTGAGTGTATCTATATGAATGTCTAATTCATATTATAAATATATGCCACAGTACATAAAATATGTATTATTGTACAAATATACACATATGTATATTATGTATAATATGTAAGTTTTTGGATCAGTGTGTTGTGTACACAGCAATATTAGACCCCTGGTCATTGGTGCACCTGTGACTGTTATTGAAGTTGGAGGAAACGGTGATAATCCATTTGCAATAATTTACCCTTACTGTTGTATGCACTGAACATGCCAAATTCCACCTTGTTCCTATTGGTACAATACCTAATAATAGACCTATTGTGCACATACTGTCCATACATCCTTCCTGCACATTCCCGCCATGGTTGTGATGTCATCATATTTGGTTACATACCCTTTTATGTACACCAACTAGTACATACACCCAACTAGTACGCACACCCAACTAGTATGTACACCCAACTAGTACATACACCCAACTAGTACATACGTACATACACCCAACTAGTACATACACCCAACTAGTACATACATACACCCAACTAGTACATACGCACACCCAACTAGTACATATGCACACCCAACTAGTACATACGCACACCCAACTAGTACGCACACCCAACTAGTACATACGCACACCCAACTAGTACATACACCCAACTAGTACATACACCCAACTAGTACATACACCCAACTAGTACATACACCCAACTAGTACATACACCCAACTAGTACATACACCCAACTAGTACATAGACCTAGTGTGTTTGAGTGAGTAAGTTAAGTACATACGTACGTATGTGTAGATTGGCAGGTGTACATAATTCACTGCACATAGTTCACATTCACTAGGTTTTTGTAGGAACGAGGCATTCCTCTCTTAACTGCCCCCATCCTATGCTATAACACCTACCAATCACACAACTCAACTTGCTCACTCTCCTTTCATTTCACAGCCGTACGCTTGCCCTCTTTAACATTTTTGTATGTGTATTCGTAGGTCCTTCCATTTTATATGTCATTTTTGACTAAAGAGGAAGAACATGTAGTCCAAGAGGCATCCTCGGAGTCACCTTCAGAAGAACTGGCAAAAGTAAGTGCATACATACATGTGCATATGTATGTACATATGTAAAAGTGTACAATATGTACTGGTATGTATGTATTTGTCCATTTCTACACACTATGTACATGCGTGTGTGTTAGTAGTGGTGCACCCACCTGTACAACGTGTGCTGGTATGTGTATGCTTCCTCGAGTATTTGACGGATGTGCACATTCACTGATACAAACCTACACTCTTCCCCTTGTGACCATACAGCTTCGATAACAACATTTGGTAATCTTTTCAAGCATAGTTTCAATGATATACGTACATGCATATATATATATATGTATGTATGTCATCCATGCATAGGTGTTCCATGAATATTCTACATTGGAGAACTTCTGGAAACGCTACAATAAAGTAAGTGGTTGTTTGCCTGTGTCATGAATGTCTGTCTAAGGCAAATATGTGCATGATATTATGTCTGTGTTGAGGGCAAGCCTGAGACTCACAAGGCACTGGAATCATAGATACTCTATACTACGCAACGGCACGTAGTATAGAGTAGTATCTACGCTGGAATACACAAACAATGAAATCATTTATTGAATTTGGGTTCAGTCCAGGTTACCTTTGGACCATGTTATATACAAAGTATTGGTAAGTGTAGTCGGTAAGAATTCACCCTATAAAAACTAGAATCCTCATTGTTTGTGTAGGGGCTGTACTCTGAATAACTCCTTGTGAGCAATCTGAGTAATTCAGGTACTAGGAAATTGTTATGCTGTGTATGTGTTCACAATGTCAACTACGTGATTTAAGAAAAATGATATTTTCATGGTACGTACGTACTCACAGGTGTCTGATCTGTACTTGTATATATTAATATATACGTACGTATGTATGTATGTAGGTGTTGTTGGATAAGCTAGCCCTTGACAAGGAGAAACAGGCTCTTTTGACCGAGAATCAACAACTGAAGACATTGTTGAAGCAATACCTTGATGGTGTGTTGCACAGATGGTAGATATCGCTAACATACAAATCATGCAGTCATACAGTGACATTGTATGCTTTATGTTTATGTACATACGTATGTATCATGTGTTAGATTGACTTCATTACCTACTGTATGTATGTACATATGTATGTATGTATAGGTTTGGTTATGTTATGTACTATGTACTGACATGCATACATGGTGATGTCACAGCAGGATGCTTATGCTATAGGTATTTCTGTGAATGACGATATTCTGAGTCAGAACAATCCACTGCTGGTGGTCAATCAAAGAACTAATGCTCCGTGAGTGTGTATGTGCATGTGTACTTGTATACGTGTGTGTGTTTGTGTGTGTGTGTGTGTGTGTGTGTGTGTGTGTGTGTGTGTGTGTGTGTGTGTGTGTTTGTGTGAACCATGCAATGGTTGTAGAGTATGATCTTTGCTGTGATTGCACTACTTGGTGTAATGAAGCTCTAGCTAGGTAGACTGCTGAGGTAACCACATTTTCTCACATCAGCTCACTGATAAGATTTCTGTAGATCCTACACTATTTGACCTTCCCCTGTGTGTTATTTCAACAGCATTTGTATGGGATCTCTCCACACTTGATAACAGGTATTTAATCTGCATGATATGGGTGCACAGTAGGTTTTTTCTATTGATTTTGGTACTTCTCACTGTGTGGGGGTACTTGAGTGTTGGTTCACCAAATGATTTTCCACCCCCACCCCCAGGTTGACTGTACCAGTTGGAGAGCGCAGAGTGAAGAAGAAGGCAGCAGCCACTGTCGTAGAAGCAGCACATGTAGTAAAACACATCTTGTGATGCGCCTAACGCGTGTGTATGTTAAACCAATATTCCATAATAATCCATTACCGGGGGAAATTCCACGTCAACCGGAAATGAATATGCAACCTCTGCGCTCAAGATCGCCTGGTCGTCTCTGTGTACTCATTTTTCACGAAAATTACGAAATGGACAAAGTCAATGGCGTTTTGCCCAAGTACACAAAAACTGCCCTTTGGTCTGCCTTCGTCAACCTCGGCCCAAATAATCAAGGAGAAGTTCAGAAGGCGCAACTTCAACGACTGTGCGCCTACGTAGCGTCTTCCGTGCAGAAGTTTCATCGAGAAAAGCAGCTCAAAGATTATCTTCCCGAGAAGAGTTCTATCACCTTCGAGGAGTTCATCAGATACGTCCAGTCCTACATAGTCAAACCGAACGACAGGGCTGACTTTGGAGTCATCGAAGAGTTTTGTTGGCGTACCTTCTACCACCCAAGGTATCAGAAAATCGTCCAACAGTGGACCCGGCTAGGTCCGTCGGAAGAATGTGCCTTCAAATTGTGGCGAATATTCAACTGTCTGAGTATCGACCACACCATAAGCCCCATCGAAGCTACTTGTCTCCTCGAGAAGATAAATAAGATCCTTCATGGTAGCGGCTCTGTCCCGCTATTCCCCGATGGTCCTCAGGTGGACAGATCCGCGTTCTGTCGTCGTTACAGCTTTTGGCAACTCCTGAACAGCATTGTGGACTCTTTCCCTTCAAGAATCGACCAAGAGAGCATATTAGGAGCCATTGAGGAATTAGAAGACGAAGTTGTTCACGGAGTCATGAAACAAGGCACACTGGTGAAGAAGGGTCACGTACGCCACAACTGGAAAGAGCGCTGGTTCGCTCTTACCCCGGGGATGTTGAAGTACTACACCAGCAAAGACAAAAAGTGTCTTAAAGGAGTCGTTTATGTCGACAAAATATCAAAGATAGAACGCGTTGAGGGCAAATCCAACTACCCCAACAGGTTCTCCCTCACCTGTGGGGAATCTGGTAAACTGTTCGAGATTGCATCACCTTCCTTTGAAGTAATGGAGTCTTGGATCAGTGTGCTCCGATTTGCTACTACGTCCAATGCGAGGACCCTGTTCGAGCATTCTGTAATTGAGCGACAGAAAAAACTTGACTTGCGTGCACTCTCAGACTCTCCAGAAACTGTTCGACTGAAGGAAGCTTTTGAGAAATATGATGTCATTTCACACCGAGTATCCTCGCGGCGATATGAGAAGAAACGCTCAGCAATGCAACAGAGACTTGAAAGCAAGGGTAAGTATGATATCCTGCGTACCTGCCCTCTGTGTACCCTCCTTCTGTGTACCCGCCTTCTGTGTACCCGCCTTCTGTGTACCCGCCTTCTGTATACCGCCCTTTGTGTACCCGCCCTTTGTGTACCCGCCTTCTGTGTACCGCCCTTTGTGTACCCGCCCTCTGTGTACCGCCCTTTGTGTACCCGCCCTCTGTGTACCCGCCCTCTGTGTACCCACCCTCTGTGTACCCGCCCTCTGTGTACCCACCCTCTGTGTACCCACCCTCTGTGTACCCGCCTTCTATGCACCCACCCTCTGTGTACCCGCCCTCTGTGTACCCGCCTTCTGTGTACCGCCCTCTGTGTACCCGCCTTCTGTGTACCGCCCTTTGTGTACCCTCCCTCTGTGTACCCGCCCTCTGTGTACCCGCCCTCTGTGTACCCGCCTTCTGTGTACCGCCCTTTGTGTACCCTCCCTCTGTGTACCCTCCCTCTGTGTACCCGCCTTCTGTGCACCCACCCTCTGTGTACCCACCCTCTGTGTACCCGCCTTCTGTGTACCCGCCCTCTGTGTACCCGCCTTCTGTGTACCCGCCTTCTGTGTACCCACCCTCTGTGTACCTGCCCTCTGTGTACCCGCCTTCTGTGTACCCTCCCTCTGTGTACCCGCCTTCTGTGTACCCGCCCTCTGTGTACCCTCCCTCTGTGTACCCGCCCTCTGTGTACTATTAGTATATGAAGCATGTCATTGACCAAATATAGCCGTAACTGTTGCATCATAATTGTACAGATATTGTTATTTAGTGCATTGTAGCAGTTGGTTTCAGTACCTGCTACAGTTGTGCGATGGTGGTGCTACGTATATCTTCCAGTTCGTAAATTACACTGGACATCAGGGCTCAATATTACAGTGTACTCCACATTAATTAGTTAGCTGTACATTATTGTGATATGTGACTTTGTATTATATTATAAATAAACTTAATACGCGGTGACCATTAAAAATTGATGTGGGTTGATTGTAAATTTTATCTCAGAAGCCACCATCGTTCGATTTTTGAGAACAGAAAATTTGCATATATACCCATGTCAATTGACAAGACCACACTGTTCCTGATGTATTTAGATAAACATACAAACCAGAAGGATTTCACGTGCATGTTTGTAGCACATTTAGTCTGTACTGTTTCATTGTCCCACATTCTGTCTGGGTGAATTGTGTATTAGGTAACAGTCTGGTTATAGATGTGGACTATAATTTTCTGGCAGAAAGAGTAAAACTACTTGTGTATGGGGTGTCCATATAGCTTGCTGTACCTAATGGCGCACGTCTGGATGAGACTTCAAGCTAGCAGTCCTCGATATCGATGTTATGTACAACTGCCCGTCATGGTCAACCAATTGAAGTGTTGTAATACCAAGTTGTATTCGAGTGATTTGAAACCATTGGCTTTGGGATAGATGGCATATACACTTGTCCATTCAGAAGGACATTGTATTCAACGTCGTTGTGAAAATAACTTTTTTTGTAGTGTTTTCACTGTTATTATACACCGGTTCTATTGTTTTCACCGCGTGCCCAATTCACGCACACAGCATACAAGCTTACTCTCAACTCACATTGAAATGCACACACATCCAGCTATTGTTTAGGGAATCATCTCCTTTGACACATTGTGAACCTAAAACTAATCTCATTTCAATTCTTCTGTAATATAAGCATTATGATTTTCTTTGTTAACCTTTAGAGTGTGAGAGACCGACCATGTCACCCACGGCAATATACGTTTCAACACTTGAAAGGAGTCCAACATGTACTTCCATCAACTCCGCCTCTGTAGAAGACAGTCATTTTTATTATAACGTTGTTCTGGATCCAACTGATGGTGATTTGGAACAGGAGCTAGAAACAGCGCGATACGAGATTGCAAAACATGAATATATCATCCTTGGCAGGCCAAGGGAAGCTTTTTAACTCATCTTTTAAGCTTTGAATGAACACATTTGTCATCCTTTGTGTACTCTATCGACCTTTATTAGTGCCCAGGGGTCATTTATCATCGCATCAACTATCACATTCAAAATTTCTTGTTGATTTACCTTTCAATAAATTAACTTTAAGTCAAATTTAGCTCTCATTGATATCGGCTCAGCAACACTGCTAACATTTTTTTACTTTTGACCACTTTGTATATGTCTGCTGGATATAGTGTATAACCACAATCATTATATAGTGAATTCTCGTTAATCCGCCACCGCTTTATCCGCCAAACCTTTTAATCCGCCACAATTTCCAAATACCAATATGATGTACAAGTAACAATGAATATCCAGTTAATCCGCCATAATCATTGGAAATGAATTGTGACGGATTAACCAGTATTCACTGTATATACAATCGATATACTGAATAGTTTACATAAAATCAAAACTGATAGTCAGCAACTGAATGTATCTCCCAAAACACTAGTCTGCAGGGACTGTCAAGATAGGAACAGATAATATAAAGACAGATTGCAATGTATATATTCTAATACAACACTACATGCCAGTGTTCCACTATTGATAATATATGTGTGCACAGGTTTTGGGTCTTCTATAACTGATAATTGTGGCCAATATAAAATAGATTTTAATGGGGAAAAGTCAAAGTTAATGAGGGAGTTTTAAATGTGACGTCACTTCCGGTATACCACACCATTACCACGGTAAAACATATAACTGTAACATAACATTGTTAAAGTATTATGTTACAGTTGAATATTAACGTACACATTCAGAATTAATCCCTTATTAACTTTGACTATCCCCATTAAAATCCTATTTTGCTTGGAGTGCAAAATGGAAAAAGTGGATGGCGTTTTCCCCAAGTACACAAAAACTGCCCTTTGGTCTGCTTTTGTCCACCTCGGCCCAAATAATCAAGGAGAAGTTCAGAAGGCGCAACTTCAACGACTGTGCACCTACGTAGCGTCTTCCGTGCAGAAGTTTCAGCAGGAAAAGCAGCTCAAAGATTATCTCCCCGAAAAGACGTCTATCACCTTCGAGGAGTTCATCAGATACGTCCAGTCCTACATAGTCAAACCGAACGACAGGGCTGACTTTGGAGTCATCGAAGAGTTTTGTTGGCGTACCTTCTACCACCCAAGGTATCAGAAAATCGTCCAACAGTGGACCCGGCTAGGTCCGTCGGAAGAATGTGCCTTCAAATTGTGGCGAATATTCAACTGTCTGAGTATCGACCACACCATAAGCCCCGTCGAAGCAACCTGTCTACTTGAGGTACTTAATAACATCTTACATGGCAGCAGCTCCGTCCCGTTATTCTCCGATAGCCCGCATGACGCGTTTCGCCGACGCTACAGCTTCTGGCATCTTTTGAACTGCGTCGTCGATATCATTCCTTTAAGAATCGACCAAGAAAGCATATATAGAGCCGTTGAAGAGTTGGAAGACGAAGTGATCCACGGAATTATGAAACAAGGCACACTGGTGAAGAAGGGTCACGTACGCCACAACTGGAAAGAGCGCTGGTTCGTTCTTACCCCGGGGATATTGAAGTACTACACCAGCAAAGACAAAAAGTGTCTAAAAGGAGTCGTTTATGTCGACAAGATGTCACAGATGGAACGCATTGAGGGCAAATCCAACCATCCCTACAGGTTCTCCCTCACCTGTGGGGAATCTGGTAAGCTGTTCGAGATTGCATCACCTTCCTTTGAAGCAATGGAGTCTTGGATCAGTGTGCTCCGATTTGCTACTACGTCCAATGCGAGGACCCTGTTTGAGCATTCTGTAATCGAGCGACAGAAGAAACTCAACTTGCGTGCACTCTCAGACTCTCCAGAAACTGCTCGACTGAAGGAAGCTTTTGAGAAATATGATGTCATTTCACGTAGGGTAGCATCCAAGAATTATGAGAAAAGACGTACCATAATACAACTGAGTCTTGGAAGTGATGGTGAGTACTCTGTTGTAATTATTTTTAATTTTTTAATTGGATCAACTTGATCATAATACAATTGTAACAAAGTCTATGTATTGCACCAGCTGGATGGCCCCTTTCTTCACCAATCCTATATCTGCCACAGTGACCATGACACCATGTAACTATAATTGTTGCATATCGAATAGCTGTTCAATTTGGTGGAGAATTACTAATTTGGCAATTGTTTTTGTGGTCTAGCAAAAACCACCGATTTGAAATTAAAATTATAAAGACTAATATTGTAATTTCAGAATCTATGTAGTAACTGCATGTGTGCTAGCAATTACATCTATACTGAAGTGTAATGAGTCACGCAGACTTGACAATGAGCACGTACATTGGTAAGTACACAGCAAAGATTGCCATGTAATTCACCCCTTCCTGAGCTTCTTAGCCTTACACTCAATTGGGGTGAATCAGATTGAAAAATGTCCAAGAAATAGCATCAATGATTCATGCATTTAATGACATTGTCAAAGAGGCTGAAGTTTATTGCTTTTCTTTTTTTATGATGTAGCGGATTAGACTGGTATCATGACAAAATTAAATGTGTCCAATATTGATCAATGATTTTGACAATCTGTATTGATTTCTTAGTTTTGTATTCTTGTTCTTTCATTAACCTTTAGATTGTGAGGGACAAACCACATCTCCCACTGCAATACTTGTGTCAGCATCTGAGAAGAGCTCAACATGTACTTCAATCGACTCTGCATTTGTTCATGGTCATTCTCATTATAACGTTGTTCTGGATACAACTGACAGTGATTTGGAACAGGAACTTGAATCAGTACGAAATGAGATTGCAAAACATGAGTATCTCATCCTGGGAAGGTCGGACATCATGGCTTCCTAATTTTTTGCTTTGTTTCTAATAAATTGCCTTTCATGTATGCATCATATAATATGCGCTGTAGCCATTTTATCATTACCATCATCACCATCATTCCCTGTAAAAAATTGTCTATGAATTCACATTAATAGTTTTTGTACTGTTTGCATGTTCTGATGAAGGTTACAGTATAGTAGCCGAAACGTCAACTTTTCATTCAATTGTTTTTGGTTGGAATTATGGAATCAATACTGACTTTACAATTTTTACAATACTTTCAATTTTGTACATTTAACAGCTTTTGTGTTAGCTAGTTGATGGAATTGATGAATGGTATGTATCATCACGTGCTTAAAAATTGTCATGGTTGTTATTGGCGATAAGACCAAATGAATATAGAGCATAGCATTGCGACAGCATACTGTGTGTTCGTATTGGGGGTGGGGTGGCTAGTGTGTTTGCATGGCTGTTGTACATTACACAAACAAACATACACCAGCCCCCCCACGAAATATATACACTACCTGCCATAACATATGCATCTGTCTACCATTATACAGGTAAGTGAACCATGTTTACACTCTACAGACCACACCTCCTGTTGCCCATCACATCATCGGCTGAACAGCTAAAGCTCTGTTGTGTTCATTTCCTCTTGTCACCATTAGCAACCAGGACGATTTTTGAGCAAGTGTTGATACATACAATTCATCCAATCCACCAATAATGATGGAATTTATATTTCCAACAATGTTTTCATAGCGTTAATAGTAAAAATTACTATCCTATATAGCATATAATAAATTATATTCATTACATTGACTCTGTCAAACATATTAAATTGCTCATGTCTGCAGCTGTCTGTCTTCATGCTCCACATTATTTATCCATTATAGAGTCAGATTATTAATTGATACATTATTATTTAGTGCATTACTTGTCAATAGATTGTACATTCCAATTTTGCATAGTTGCAATTTGTCTTGGCAAATGAATGATTAATACAGATACAGTACTAACAGCAATAGAACAAGAAACAATTACTTTCAAAACTGCATAATAAAAACAAGTAATGATCAAAGATTTCGCTTGTTGAATGGATACAATAATGTATTTCACAGTATAAAAAGAACATTGATAACAGTTACTAACAGGCAACATCTGATTCTGAATAATTTCATCCAGAAATATAATATATATTATTCAATTTAATAATATTAAAAAACAAGTGAGAACAACAAACAATAATAATAACAGCAATTTTTCAAACAATTAATGAACTAACGACTTCAGTCACTGTCGACTTTGGTTAGTCCCAGAAGGAGCTTAATCCAGTCGATTAGATCCTTCAGTGCCTGATATCGACAAGAGTTACTCATAATTGACTCAGCAGAGAGGAATACACTTTGGATGTTGCAGCTTGTCTGGCAGCTTGAAACCAGACTGAGTGCACCTTCGACTTTGCTTTTGAGATGTTCCAGCGTAGTTACCCGATGCTCAATGGCAAATGCTATATATTCCATCCAAATATCTCTATCTTTTTCAGATTCTGCAGAAATCTCGAAATCCTTAGCTGTTCTTCCGCAAGTAACCATGAAACGATTGTCCATTGAGGACTGTCCATGAACAAGTCGCACTTTCGAGATTCGAGTGAGGTAACAAGTGCCCATAACTTCTTCCTTCTCATCAGAGATATAATACTTTAATTCTCCAGGCATGAGTACAAACCATCGTTTCTTCCAATTTTTCCGGACATGTCCCCTCTTTAAGAGGTACCCTTGTTTTAGGATACGCTCACTTGCTTCCATGAGCAGATTTTCCAGTGCCCGTACACACACCTCTTGTCTTTCTTGTGTCGGACTGGTAAGGGAAGCAGCTGTGCGGTCCAAGATCTGCCAATAGGTAGACTCCCCTCGAGCCACTTGTGCAGGTTTGATTTCTCTACCATGGATGCAAGCTGAGATTCTTTGCTGTGTAGTGAAAATATTGATGCGCTGTGTGAGCCAAATCGCCGAAGAGGTATCTAATTGCAGTTCTCCGTCACTAAGAAAGGCGAACAACCTCCATAGAGTGAATGCCACGCCTTCTCCTATCACGGTGTCCATGTTAGCTTTCTTGGCATCCCAGTCATCTTTGAGTGTCGCCTTCCAGCAGTGACGCTCTAACACGGAGCGAGCGGTCGGTCTTTGGGAAATGTGCTTCTGGATAAATTCTAAAAACGCTTCTTCATCTATGCTGGTGGTCTGTTCTGTACCCAAATCTTCAAGTCTATTAGGAACCTCCAGGACCTCGATAAGCTCACAGCAGAAGGTTTCGTGCGCATGCTTCCCCTTTCTTGAAACACTGTTAAACGCGTACTTCAGGCAACCTTGAACACTCTGCATTTCGACTTTCTAGTATTACTTTTACGAACAGTTTGCTTTTTCACTAGCTGAGCGCGTCGCTCGGACCCCTTATATACTGCAGGTGATGCGCTCATTGCGTCATAAGCGGTATATGACGTATGAGGTACTTTCTGGCGGGGGGGAGAAACACATCATTATTCAAATCAAAGAACAACAAATGTGATACAAAAAGGAAGCCTCGGACTCAGGGGTTACGTGAGGTGACAAATAGTCACCGGGTGTTCACTGCCCTGGCAAGGTCTGGTCCCAATTCACGCAAGACGAAGTCTAGGGCATGATGGGACAAAAGTGAAAAAAAAAGAGAAAGGATTACATGAGAGGCATAGAAAGCTTGTTTCTACATTGTCGAGCATTAAAAAGTCTGTTCAGTGGACAGCGATTTGCTAAATTCACTTCAGATTACGTCGTCAGCATAAAACAACTTTCGACAATTATGGTTTGGGTGTTGAATGTGTATGTAAACTGTAGAGATGTTTAACTCCAAACTACTTTTCGTAGTACCCAGGAAAGAAAATTGTAAATTATCATGGACTGGTCAATTCCAATGTGGCCTTGGTGGCTCCATTGTAATGACGTAATTGCCCCGCGAGTCGGACTACAAAATGGCTACGTCGCGAGGTCATTCCGACCTTTACAAAGGCCGACAAAGACCAACCGTAATGGTGAAGGCAAAGCAGTATTCTTTAGGTAATGGTAATCCATTATTATTGCCCCGATACAGGTCTTCTGTGCCTCGGGAGTTGATTCATTTCCCATAGAACTTTGCTGAACCTAAGTCTCTGTTCAGAACCTTGTATTTTCATGTAGTATGCAATATCTGTGGTTGTAGTGACGTTGCTGTATATTTATTTGCGTGTATTAATCAACTCTAGCTAGTGCTACAGAGCATGGTGTTGTCATGGTTGTAGAATGTCAAATATAGACCTGACAAGTCATAGGCTGGGGAAATCCCCGCACATGGCACCTGCTGAAGTGAGGTAGATGTAGCACTTGCTAATGATAGTAACCTGGGGTGAAGTACCCCAAATACAAGTTTAATGAAATTCATAGCTATTTCAATCATGTCATGTGGTACCTGTGGTAATTGTTTAACCTCCCACCTAGTTCGTTGGCCTGAAACCAGGTTAGCGGCTATAATAGTTATTTCATCATGGTTTGTTGTTAATTGAATTAGCTCCTCTTGTACATCAGCTGTGTCAGAGGTGCCATCATTATCACCTGGGTGAGGATGATAGTGGTGATGATGATGGTAGTGATGGCGGTAATGGTGATAATGGTGCTGATGATGACAGTGATAGTAACGATGGCAGTGATGGTGATAGTGGTGGTAGAGCTGAGATGATGACAATGATGATGAAGATGGTGATGATGAAGATGATGATATTGGCATGGGTTGTGCTAGTAGAGTCCCGATTCTGTTGATAAACAAGAAGCACATTGGAGTGTTTCAGATTTTCTGTTGACAGTACTGTTCGTTGGTCATCCAGTTTAGGTTTGGTGTGGTGAGATGTGGGGCACACGTGGTAGGACAATGAATCTTCACTCAGTCATTTCCTGACATCCAACACAAGTTGAATAGAATTTCGATTCCAATTTATGACACTCTTGTTGCAACATCCAGACAAACAGAACCACTAAAGGACCTACATAACATGGCACCACAGTTAAGGAAGGACATCAGTGACCACCACTTTCCCTTGTTTTTTGTTTCCCTTCAGATGTCCAGAAAGCCAACAGAAGTGCCTTGCTGGCATCCAGGAGGGTGGTTTTCTTTGGGGAAGTAGAGAATGATGCAACCAGTTTACCCCCAGAACAACAGGCATGTGACCAAGGGTATTTAATTATTCATTTCAATATTCCCAGGGGTGTGTGTAGGTGTGTTCAAGTATGTAAACCATGTACATTGGAAATCCATTTGCAACACCTGACCTGTTTGGGGGCTCAGCTGCCAGAGGTGGTTTTTAGGTCCCTCCAGTTACCGTGACATTCTTGCTGATACTGGTTTGTGATGGAGAGATTGAGCATTTTATTGTCTTAAGATGATGTATGACAATAGGCACTATGAATGTTGTGGTAAAGGAACCAATAGGTACTGTGTGTGTGTGTGTGTGTGTGTGTGTGTGTGTGTGTGTGTGTGTGTGTGTGTGTGTGCGTGTGTGTGTGTCTGTGTGCATGTATGCATGTGTGTGTGTGTGTGTCTGTGTGCATGTATGCATGTGTGGGTGTGGGTGTGGGTGTATGTGTGATGTGTGTCCATGCACATGTATGGTACAGGGACCAATAGATGCTGTGTGTGTATTGCTCTCCGCATTTAATAATTTGTTGTTTCTTGTTCAACAGCTGCAGATTTCACAGCTTTGTAAAGATTTGAGTAAATCGTTGACGAGAGAGTCTGCATTGAGGACACTGATGGTCCACCTGTCACAAAGCGACAATTTCGTGGAAGAGTTTGTAAAGTTAGTACCAAAGTGGAATCAGTAACCTGTGTTGTGTTGTGTACCAACTAGTAGTGTGTACTAACCAGGAGTGTGTACCAACCAGGAGTGTGTACCAACTAGGAGTGTGTACCAACCAGGAGTGTGTACCAACCAGGAGTGTGTGCTAACCAGGAGTGTGTACCAACCAGGAGTGTGTACTAACCAGGAGTGTGTGCTAACCAGGACTGTGTGCTAACCAGGAGTGTGTACCAACCAGGAGTGTGTACTAACCAGGAGTGTGTGCTAACCAGGACTGTGTGCTAACCAGGACTGTGTGCTAACCAGGACTGTGTGCTAACCAGGAGTGTGTACCAACCAGGAGTGTGTACTAACCAGGAGTGTGTGCTAACCAGGACTGTGTGCTAACCAGGACTGTGTGCTAACCAGGAGTGTGTACCAACCAGGAGTGTGTACTAACCGGGAGTGTGTACTAACCAGGAGTGTGTACCAACCAGGAGTGTGTGCTAACCAGGAGTGTGTGCTAACCAGGAGTGTGTGCTAACCAGGACAGTGTGCTAACCAGGAGTGTGTGCTAATGAGGGTGCTCACTATACAAGTTTCATTTCATTCTTAGTTTATAGTTAGTGGTACTCATTTTGCTTGTAAACTTGACAACAATTTTATGTTCTTGTGCTCTGCTATGATCTGCAGATTGGGGACAACCCTGCATCAATTGGTAGGAATATTGACTGGTCACGCCCCCTTACACCAGGTGCTTGTAGCTCAGTGCATCACAAACATTGCAGCTAGCACATGTGCAGAGAGACTCCTCACCCCCGTTGGACCGTACTTGGTTGATTATTTGTCTTCCCCGTATACTGTTCTGAAAGTGAGTCATCACTTGTTTGTTTATCATGTGTGAACACTTGTTTACTGATTATGTGCAAACTGTCATGAATAACCCCAATAATTAAACCTGTTTGCCCTCATGGCGAAATCCACTGTCTTCATTACCACATCATTGGACCCTTCTCAGGAGGCCTGGTGAGACAATGAATCTCATTAGCACATCATTAGACCTATGGTGTACTTTATTAGTCTCTGAACTCATTTTCAAGAGCACTGTGTGGTGTAGTACACTAATGGACCTCTTGCACTTCATCAGTTGTGACAACATTGGATGTTTTAGTGTTTGTGTGTGTGTGTGTGTGTGTGTGTGTGTGTGTGTGTGTGTGTGTGTGTGTTGTGTGTGTATGTATCTATATGTATGTGTTGTATATGCGCATGTGTGTGTGCGTGTGCGTGTGCGTGTGTGTGTGTGTGTGTGTGTGTGTGTGTGTGTGTTGTGTGTGTTGTGTATGTGCATGTGTGTGTGTGTGTGTGTGTGTTGTGTGTGTGTTGTGTATGTGCATGTGTGTGTGTGTGTGTGTGTGTTGTGTGTGTAGTGTGTGTAGTGGTGCACGGTCTATTCACCACATCCTCAGGATTACTCGGCATGGGCTGTGGGGAACATGGCTGGGCACTCAGTGAAGTGCCGTAAAGTGCTGGTGTCACAGGGGGCACTCCCACCGTTGTGCCGAGTTGTGAACAGCGATGATCGCGGTGCTGTCCACTCTGCCTTGTTCGCATTGAGGAACTTCACGTACCACCAAGAAGACTTTGTTCTCTCCCCCTTGGTGTCATGTGGTCTTATTGATGTGCTTCGAAGAGCAATGACCGATTTGTCCAAAAGCAGTAAAGTGGATGTCTTAATTGAAGGTCTTTGGGTCCTTTTTCATCTTGTTACATGGTTAGTTTTACCTTTGTGTATGTACGTGAATCATCACACACATGTACACATGCACACACACACACACACACATGCACATGCAAACACACACACACACACACACACACACACACACACACACACACACACACACAAACATACACACGCACTCACACAAACACACACACACACACGCACACACACACAAACACACACAAACACACACACAACATACACACACACACAAGCACACACACACCAACACACACGCGCACACACACACACACACACACACACACACACACACACACTCCTATTTTCCCCTCCTCTTTAGCAAAGAAATTGTGTTAATGCTGTCCAGATCGGGAGTGCTAGCAGTTGTCTGTGATCTGCTCTGTACAAGAGACCTCAAGGATGAAGGGGATGTTGCTGTATGTCTTTCAATTGATTGCACACAGTGTGGCATCTGACCATGTGGGGAGATCTGTGAATGGGGGGAAAGTGGGGATGGTCTGGGCTTCCCCTTCTCCAGACCTCCTCATCCAAACCTGAACTTGAAAGGACAGGTCTAAGCACATATCTATTTTGGTATCAAAGGGAGTTCCCCACTACACACACACCCCGCGGGCACAACACACCTCTCCCACAATCCTTATCTGGTCATCTGAAGGGAGGGGTATTCCATCCTTATGTAAATTGATCTTTCTTGGGACTGCACACGCTACAAGGTCATTGAGGTCAACCTACTACCAACACTGCATATTGCAGTGTACACAGATTCACACACCCAACGTCATGCACGCAGGTACACACGTAGATGTGTGTACACTGTGGACACAAGACCTGTCATGTGTTGGTGGGTTTAGTGCCGGTTGCCAAATTAGTGCTATTGACATTATGAGCTGGGAAGCTTCCAGTTTAACTTAAGGGAATGGAGGAGAGGTCTCTCTTCCCATTGTATATTGGATTTTAGGTTTGTGTGTCAACCCTCACTGGATGCTGTATGGGGTGTCCTTGGGTGTCCTTGGGTGTCCTAGAGTGTCCTTGGGTGTCCTTGGGTGTTCTCAAGTGTCCTTGAGTGTCCTAGAGTGTCCTTGGGTGTCCTTGGGTGTTCTCAAGTGTCCTTGAGTGTCCTTGAGTGTCCTTGGGTGTCCTTGGGTGTTCTCAAGTGTCCTTGGGTGTCCTTGGGTGTCCTTGGGTGTCCTTATGGTTGCTATTTCACTGGAACAAATACTGGGCACCATATTTCATCTTATCAATCATCACTGTTTTCATGACATCATCACCACCACCAATATCACTATCCCCACCATTATCACCATTACCACCATTATCACCACCACCATCACAATCATCACTATCACCACCACCACCACCACTATCGCCATCAGGATCATCACCACTATCACCACTATCACCACCATCACAATCATCACCATTATCACCATTACGATCACCACCACCACCACTATCACAATCATCACCACTATCACCACCATCACAGTCATCACCACTATCATAATCAACACATTATAGAATATCTATTATTATACTGTCCATCGTTCTACACAGATAGTGACAGCCTGCGTGAGAATATTGGGAAACAGTGTCGGCCATTTACCTGAGCTGGTCACCACTTTGGAGGGAGATGGGAGGGTGGAGGGGATGCTGGGGATCCATGCCGACCAGAATCGTGTGGAGTGAGTGGGTCCTTGTTTCCATGTGGTGCAGTTGTTAAGCGATCCAAGTTCAAGATTGCATGGGGTGTGTTGTTTCACACACTGGGTCACTGTTCACGTGTATATATGTCAATATGTCTCCCAACTGTTTGTCAATGAGATTTCCCAAGTAGTTTATAATCCAGTGCAACTTGCTTAGTAAGTACCTGGCTTAGTACACACTCCTGGTTAGCACACACTCCTGGTTAGTACACACTCCTGGTTGGTACACACTCCTGGTTAGCACACACTCCTGGTTAGCACACACTCCTGGTTAACACACACTCCTGGTCAGCACACACTCCTGGTTGGTACACACTCCTGGTTAGTATATACATATTTCTGGTTAGTGCACACTCGTGGTTAGTGAGTACACTTCACTCAGTCCCTAGCTCATGTACACCATGTTAACCAGTACTTACAGCAAGTACCTCTGATAAGAAGTACAGCTCCTCAAGGTACTAACTAAGCAAGTTCAACTCGTGTCAACTATAATGTCATTGGTAGTAGAATATAAAATCTTTGTACCGATAATGGTATAATATGAGAATGCACGTTGCTACCTGAGGTGATATACTGTACATCCCAAGTAAGATTTTCTCCTAGCAATGCACCATGTCAAATACCTCCACAATAATATGATGATGTGTGTCTACTGTTATGTGGTGTGTGGTGTATTCCCATAGGCACCTCAGGAAAGAATCTACTTGGGCGCTATCGAATATAAGATGTAAGTGTAGTTCACTCTCTCACATACACACACACACACACACACGCACGCACTCACGCACGCACGCACTCACGCACGCACGCACACACACACACACACACACACAATGCACCCTCACATATGCACAGGCATGTGATGATTTTCTTCCTGACTCCTGTGTATGATCAACAGCCTGTTAGTCTTGACTTGTGCTGAGAGTATGAGGTACCAGTTGTAACAACAGGCAACATCAACACACACAGGAGCCCGCTCCAGTTGCTGTCACTGCCTCGGCATTCTGGATAGCTTGCAGGCTTGTACAAACCCATGTACTTATGTATACAGTGGCTATGTACAGCCTGGTTGGTGTGTACACAGAGCATGTTGATCATTCCTGGAGGAATTTGATGACGTTTTAGTAATCTGATGCGTTGTGTATGTGTGCTGGAATGTGCTCCACCATCTGAGGGGATTAATTCTAGCCTAATACAGACCCTCACGTACACATGCGTATACCTACTGGTTCATGTACACCACACACATGTGCATGCACACGCGCACACACACACACACACACACACACACACACACACATACACACACACACACACACACACACACCATAAATATACATTTCCAAATACGGTGGTTGTAGTATAGAGTATCTTTTCCTGTTCTTGCCTTGCAGGTGCCAAAGATATGGTGTCCAAGACACCGCAGTGTACAAGTGCTCAGTAGACTGCTGTTGTACATTTGTGGTGCTTGGGTGCATCCTGGTTTGAAGTAAAGTGCACAACGGTCCAGACTGAACATTGAATCCGATTCCAGAATCATAACATGTTGGAATGGAATCCTATCTGACCACATTTCATGAATATTGTTGTTCCTGTTATGGTCGAAAACTCGAATAATTCATGTATGCATAGACCCAAGACCTATATTATATATGTATGTATGTATCATCAACTTTGGTCTGCCTATCATTTTTCATCTTGTATTGACCTGGTTTTCAATCTATATCTGTACACGTACAGATTATTCTGTGTGGTTGCTGTGATGAAAGTCTACTCAACAAGCTCCTATTTAATGGACGTGTGATCTTGAGGACTGGTGGAAAGTGCACACATGCGTGTATAGCTATCCTATTAATTAATTTTCAACAATTTAATGTTTGGGATTAATTAACAAATAGTGTATGATCTGTATTGGATTATCAGTAATTACTAGCAAAATAACCAAAATTGGCCTGCGTCCTGGGTTGATTGGATTAAAGCTAACGAATCGTGAACGTGAGAACAGTTGTAATTATTAAAGATGTATTTACACCCGCCTTGCAGCAAAGAACATTAATGTGTCACATGCAAAGTTTTTGATAATTATCAATAAAAGAAAATGAAAATAATAATAATATACTGTAACAATTCAACAGATGATAAAGAGCAATATAAAGAGTTCGATTTCCATGGAGGTGTTATTAATTACAACAATAAATTACTTTATTGTATGCAACTTGATAATGAAATTGCCGTGTTGAGAGAAGCCATGAGGATGAGCCACTCAGGGAGGCCGTGAGGGGTGGGTGGTGGGGATTGCAGTAGGATTGAGAGATGACTGACTGAATTGGAGAGGCGGTTCGGATAGGAAAGGCTGCAGAGAACAAAGATAAGTGCCGTGTGTACTGTATGTACTACATGTACTGTATGTATGTACTGCATGTACTGTGTGTTATGATGTACTGTGTGTACTGTATGTACTGTGTGTAATGTATGTACTGTGTGTACTGTGTGTACTGTATGTACTGTGTGTACTGTATGTACTGTGTGTACTGTATGTACTGTGTGTACTGTGTGTACTGTATGTACTGTGTGTACTACATGTACTGTGTGTACTGTGCACTACATGTACTGTGTGTACTGTGCGTACCATATGTACTGTGTGTACTACATGTACTGTATGTACTACATGTACTGTACGTACTGTGTGTGTTCCACATAATATGTATTAT
This sequence comes from Chondrilla cf. caribensis, assembly GCA_964020155.1. Lineage (NCBI taxonomy): Eukaryota > Metazoa > Porifera > Demospongiae > Chondrillida > Chondrillidae > Chondrilla > Chondrilla cf. caribensis. Next base: position 5,969,389 of record OZ026548.1, read on the forward strand.
ACTCTTTTATCATTTGTGTAGTATGTACGGTGTGCATATGTACATAAATTAGGTACAAATTGCACTTGTAAGCACACACATTATTGAGACCAACTTTGTCCTTTTCTTTCTTCTTCTTTTTCTCCTTTTTCTTCTTCCTCTTTTCTTTATCGAGGTCCTTTTCTTCCTTACGTTTTTTCTTCAGCTTTTTATGTTCACTAGATACAAGACCTGTTGAAATGAACAAAGACCACTTATTGGTTTGGCTGGGTCCCATGTTCACAGGTACAACACAGGGATCTGTGGCAAAAGGGTGCCTTCACAGGTGGACTGTTGGTCTCTGAAGGTGACTGTACTGCTTCAAAATAGGGTATGTATTACTACATGTCATATGGTACTGTATGTATATCAAGAAGGACAAATCCCATTCCAATTCCCAATTCACTAACCTCCGTCTTTCATGGTCGATGTGCTCAAGGCAGTGGGTGTGGCCCCGAGGGATGATGACGGTTCCCCAACCACTTCTGGGATACGAGGCTTATTTAAATATGTTGGTGTGCTTGGCAAAGTGGGCGTGACAAGGGGTGTGTGCTCAGATGTATCGTTCATTTCCGTTTTTATTTGCTTGTGTTTATGTTTCTTCTTTTTGTGTTTGTGATGATGATGATTGGAGTTATCGGAACAGGAGAAATCCATTCGATAAGACTCAGGAAGCTGCATTGAATATAAGGATCCAGTGTGTGTGTGTGTGTGTGTGTGTGTGTATGTGTGTGTGTGTGTGTGTGTGTGTGTGTGTGTGTATGCGTGTGTGTGTGTGTGTGTGTGTGTGTGTGTGTGTGTGTGTGTGTGTGTGTGTGTGTGTGTATGCGTGTGTGTGTGTGTGTGTGTGTGTGTGTGTGTGTGTGTGTATGTGTGTGTGTGTGTGTGTGTGTGTGTGTGTGTCTTCTCACCGAACCAGGGACCAATTTGAACCCTGCTAGTTGAGTTCCTCCCAAAGGGGCCAGATCTCTGCCTGTGATGGGAGGTCTCTCGATGATGGTCCCAAGTGAGCTGTCTGCCGTTGTTGTGTTCACGTCCCCTGGGATATCAGGCAGGAACGTGCTCAGCTTGTCCCTGATCTTGCGGTTGGCAAGGATTTGGTAGTCCTCTTCCAAGGAGTGAATGAGGTCAGAATCTCTACTTCTGCTCTCAGATTTGACAACATCTACATACGTATGTAAGTGTACACATACATTAAACATACAGTGGAGTAGGCACATGATACAGTATAGGGTTCATCCTGCAGACACACACACACACACACACACACACACACACACACACACACACACACACACACACACACACACATTTTTCCTATACATGGAAATGTCCACACGGTTGGTGGATGGGGAACCCCACTACTAAAGACACCATGACACATACGTTATTCACCAAAGAAATTTGAAAATCTGACACCCGGAGGCATGTCAGCTTACATTCTGAGGCCCAGACGCATGTAGGCTAACATCACGAGGTTCAAATGCATGTCAGCCATATAAACATAGACTACGTACATATATACCATTCCAAGGAGTTGTACTCACCTCTTCGCTCACTAACAAGGTACAGCTCCAGGGCTTGCTGTTGCTGGAGTAACTGTTGTTGTTGTTGTTGTTGTTGTTGCTGCTGTTGTTGTATTTGTATCTGCGACTGGTTCGGATCAACAGAAACAACCATGGTTCCTTGGCTGTGGTTGGAGTTGGTTACCATGACTTGATGACCCTGGAGAGTGTGGTGGTCGCCCAGATAGAGCCCGGTCACTCCAGTTACACCAGAAGTGTTGAGATTAGACACTCCAGCAATGCTATTCGTGGTGATGAGGCTTCCCTGGAGGGCAATGACTGGGACACCACTGGCATAGGTGGCCAGTTGTTGAATGGGCACCACGGGCTGCCAGAATTGCGAAAGTTGGGGATTTTGTTCCATCATAGGGTGCCGTATCTACATTTAGTCGAATATTACGTATAAATTCGAGAAATGCCCCAGTAATACACCAATACGGAACGTCCACTCAGTTACTATTAAACAATAGACCCCTTAGGGCGGCCATTTTAATGTTAATCGTCGGTGTGTATTAATACCTCCAATATAGCAAGTACTTCTCGTATTAATGTAATGTAAACTCGAATTAATATGGGAGTCCCTATGTGGGATCGTTGATCGATGACGTCACTAACCTCCCGGGTTGAACCAGATTAGCGTACACCATAGTACACATTCCTCTCCGCTTTATCCTTCGCTATCTGCAAGAGGACTGCCATCGCCTTGGACAACATGTCGGATTTGGGATTTCACAATCTCCCGTTCATTGCTCACAGGAAGAGTGTGAAGAAGGGCTTCGAATTCACAGTAATGGTCGTAGGTCGGTCCATTGAACTATTGAACTGTGGTGTTGTTGTCTTCGTGCAAGATTCGATGGTGTCTTTGTCTCCTAAGCACTGATACGAACAGGATCTAGAATAAATACTTTGTGTGTTTTGTGAGTGGACTGGTGGCTAATTCAGTTAAGATTTTCACGAGCTATTAATTCAATGGTATTTGTATGTTCGCGGGGTGGTTTCGCGTGGATCCAATGTTTGTAGAATGATATTATGTTGTGCGGTAACGTCGAAGGCCTCGTGCTGAGTCCTTTTAGCGGCGTTTTGCGGTCGTACGTGGTCTGCACACTATGGAGTGTTGACTGTATGATGTCATAGTTTGTGTGTGAACTAAGTTTTTAGATTGTGCCAATGTTCAGTATTTGTGTAAGTCTTAGTTCCTTAAAATTGTCGTTTGAGGTAGTGTGTGCAGCCCTCTTATCTCCTTATCTGTAGCACACCTTTGCCCACACATTCACACATACAGACATGCATATACAATAGTACTTATACTTCTATGCAGACAGGCTTTTTCACTCACACACACACACACACACACACACACACACACACACACACACACACACACACACACACACACAACATGCATGCACACACATCACACACACACACACCTCACACACACACACACACACAACACGCATGCACACACATCACACACACACACACACACACACCTCACACACACACACACACAACACGCATGCACACACATCACACACACACACACACACACACACACACACACACCTCACACACACACACACACACACACACAACACGCATGCACACACATCACACACACACACACACACATCACACACACACACACACACACACACACACACACACACATGCACATACATGCACATACATGCACACCAGAGTTTGTACAATAGCTAGTTGTTGTTTTCATGGTTTCAGTCTCAATGTAGTGGTGCTAAGTATGGGAAAATCCCTGAATGTGCTTGCAGCACTGATCCACACACCGAATATAGGCAAATTCACTGTATTTCGACACTCTGTCTTCTCTTTTATTACTCCTGATTGGCTCTTCTTGCTAAGATCTGAGCCTGTTAATGTTGTTCTTATTTATAAAGTCACTTGATTTTTTTCAACATCCTTCTCAGGTGAGAGTGGTCTTGGAAAGTCAACTCTCATTCAAACTTTGTTCCAGACTGATTTGTATGGTCAGAGAGTCTACCCTGCAGCCATTGGTGTGTGTGTGTGTGTGTGGTGTGTGGTGTGTGTGTGTGTGTGCGTGTGTGTGTGTGGTGTGTGTGTGGTGTGTGTGTTTGTGTGTGTGTGTGTGTGTGTGTGGTGTGTGTATGTGTGTGTGGTGTGTGTGTGTGTGTGTGTGTGTGTGTGTGTGTGTGTGTGTGTGTGTGTGTGTGTGTGTGTACATGTGAGTAGTGTATGTACATGTGTGCATATCAGAAGTCATGTAGGTGGTCTTGTTTTATTTGAAGTCCATCGTTCACGTCTAGATCGTGTGGAGAAAACAGTTCATATTGATACCTTCACTGTTGATATTGAGGAAAGAGGAGTTAAACTGAAGTTAACAGTTGTAGATACTCCAGGATTTGGTGATGCGGTGGATAATTCGGAGTGGTGAGCATGTTACATATGCCAAACAAGTTCATCATTGTACACTTTTGCATTTTTCGCTACAATGATATGTCTGAAGCAATAAATATTGTTACAAAATTAATATCTAGACAGGAAGAAATTTAAAGTCAACAAAATGGCTCTCTCTCTCCCCCTCCCTCCCTCCCTCCCTCCCTCCCTCTCTCTCTCTCTCTCTCTCTCTCTCTCTCTCTCTCTCTCTCTCTCCCTCCCTCCCTCCCTCCCTCCTGCTCTGCACATTAGCTGGTCCCCTATCATTGAGTATGTAAATAGGCAGTACGACAACTACTTCAAAGATGAGTCCGGTCTGAACAGGAGGAACTTGGAGGACCACAGAATTCACTGTTGTCTATACTTCATCAATCCTTCAGCTCACGGGTGAGGCAGCTGTAATTGCATGTACATTGACATGTACATATTGACAAACACACACAAAGACTTACACCAATTATACAAGCACATGCATAATACCAACATATGTATGCATACAAACACACATAAAAATGCACATGCACGCACGCGCGTGTACACACGCGCGCGCTATCAATCTTTCATTTCACGAGTGAGGATATTTGCTGTGTACGTGTTATATTTTTATTTAATCGCATGTTTCTGTATCCATTTCAAATCTAATTCAGACTGAGACCCATTGATGTCAGGTTCATGAAAGAGCTCCATGAATTAGTCAATATCATTCCCGTCATTGCTAAGGCAGACACACTCACACCAAAGGAAGTTAAGGAACTCAAACAGAAGGTGTGTGTGTGTGTGTGAATTTGTCTGTACATGTGTGTGGGTGTGTGCGTATTGTGTATGTCAGTGTGTGTGTATGTCAATCTCTCTGCTCAAACATGCACGTATGTAAGTATGTACAAATGTGTGTGTTCTGTATGTCTGAGGGTGTTTGTGTGTGTACAGTGAATACTCGTTAATTTGCTGCAATTCATTGTCGATAAAATACAGTGGATCAACTGGACACACATACTGGTTGTATGATATTATCATATTGATACTGGGAGATAAAATGGTGGCGGATTAACAAGTATTCGCAGTATGTTTATCTGAGGGTGTTGGTATATCCCTGTTTGCACGACACGTTTAAGCTAGCTCATAAGCACGTATGGTGGTAAACATGATTAACGGATCTTCCGTGTAAACGGTTTAAATGTGCCTATAAGCCAATTTTTGGAGAACCATGTTCAGAGGTGGTTTGACAGGGTTCCTGAGCTGAATTCTGAACTTTTTCCTGAAAATTTTTGAGAAAAAAATTCCTGAAATTGTTTGTAAACTTACTAAAATTGTCGTGTAAATGAGGCTTATGTGTATTTTATGTTTGAGCAGTTTGATATCGAATGTCATTCTTTCATTGTTGTTTGTTGGATAGGTGTTTCGTGAGATACAAGATCACGGGATTCAGATCTTTGTACCAGATCTCTTTGAGGACGATGAAGTGAGTAACACTGAAGTGAAGGAGATTAGAACTGGGATTCCTTTTGCTGTTGTCGGTAGCAACACATTGCTTGAGGTCAACGGGAAGAAAGTTCGTGGGAGGATCTACCCATGGGGTGTAGTAGAAGGTGTGTGTGTGTGTGTGTGTGTGTGTGTGTGTGTGTGTGTGTGTGTGTACGCGCGCGCGCGCGCGTGTGTGTGTGTGTGTGTGTGCATGCGTGCATGTGTACGTGTGTGTGTGTGTGTGCGTGTGTGTGTGTGTGCATGCATGCATGTGTACGTGTGTGTGTGTGTGTGTGTGTGTGTGTGTGTGCATGTGTGTGTGTGCGTGTGTGTGTGTGTGGGCATACGTGTGTGTGTGTGTGTGTGTGTGTGTGTGTGTGGGCATACGTGTACGTGCATGCATGTGTGTGTGTGTGTGTGTGTGTGTGTGTGTGTGTATGCATTTTTACATGTACATATTATGTGTCATTTTGTGAACACGTATCATTCATCTCTCAAAATTAGTCCATACATACGACAGTGTCTTTATAACACTATGTAAATATGTTTCTCTTGTGCAGTTGAGAACAAAAAGCACAGCGATTTTATACTCCTACGTGACATGATGATGAGGACACACATGCAGGACCTGAAGGACATCACGCAGGACATCCATTATGAAAACTTTAGAAAGAAAAAGCTCACGGAGGGGGAAGGAATGTCGCCTTATCTAGGGTATGTTATGTATGCGTGTATGTACGTATGTATTTATGCATACAAATAAACAAACAAACAAGCAAAATGGCTGATTCTTGTTGCTTTTGTATAGGTCACGTAAGACCCCAGAAATTACTACCACAGATGGTAATGAGAATCCAGATCTTCTTAAGGAACAGGTGGGTGGGATAAGCACGCACACACACACACACACACACACACACACAAACACACATGCACACAGATTCTCTTGTGCATGCACACACACACACACACACACACACACACACACACACACACACACACACACACACACACACACACACACACACACACACACACACACACACACACACACACACACACACACACACACACACACACACACACACACACACACACACACACACACACACACACACACACACACACACACACACACACACACACACACACACACACGGATTCTCTTGTACATGTACACGCGCATGCACACATGGGAGGGAGGTCCTCACATCATTGCAGACTGCACCTACAGGTCATACACAGGGAAAGGTTATCACTGTAAAAGCATTAGTATCCTACAGATCATGTACCTAGGACTGTTATCAAAATGGTTGTCCAAAAATACTTAGCTCACCTAATGGTGTGTAGTCATATCATGGTATGAGATCATTGTGTATTCAAAACACCCCTTCACCACAAAGATACATTTTGCCCTCTTCTTGAGGCAGCCATTTTTAACTGGGATTTCAGCACCACTTATTATCATTCCTCAGCTTCGAATGATGCAAGCAGAAATGGAAAGACTTAAGGCGGCCTTGGGCAAGGATGG
>OZ026548.1:5983896-6061396 GCA_964020155.1 Chondrilla cf. caribensis
ACGAAGCTTCTGAAGGTTCTCCCCAGAAGAAGGAGGTGTTGGAGAAGCAGGTGATTAAACACTGTCTCCTTTGTGCTCTCTGAGCTGTTAGCTGTCTGTGTACCAAAATCAACTCTCAGAGGAAGACGATTTAGACATGTAGACTCTCCTCTCTGTACTGTGTGTATGAATGTCCACTTGTCCTTGTGCACCTGTATTTGTATAGTGGTAACATTCTGCTAGCTGCTGGAGTGTCATGTGTATACCAGTGTGTGTGTTATGTACTTTGTGAGTATTTTTTACTACACATACACACACACACACACACACACACACACACCACACCACACACACACCACACACACATACACCCACACGTACACCCACACACACACACACACGTACACCCCACACACACACACACATTTATCAATCGTGTACAAGTATATACGTATATTTTTCCTTTTCATGATAGTTTGTAACATTGACCATTAAATTTTTGGTTTTACTCCTCTTCCCAAAGCTTGCTGAAATGCAAGAAAGAATGGCTTTTCTAATGGCGAAATTGAGTGAGAAAGAGAAGCACAACGAAGCCGCTGTGTAGATCTAGGAGTGGATACATCCGTCCACAAACACACACATATTCGTGGATTTCTTGTATGTAGATTAACCTGTACTCATTTTTCTATGGTTAGGACAGTTATCCTGTACTCATTCCATTAACGCACGTACTTACCTCGATCTACTGTTGTTTCAAGTTTGATTGTGTGCATGAAACCTTATTAATGTCCTATTGCTAACATATGCTAACTCGTGGTCATCAGTTAAAACCTTACCTTTCACTGTATCAATCAGAAGTTGTGTTTATTGCGTTTTTCATGACAATTGATTGTACTTGTTGTCATTAGTCACCGTTTGATGTGTGAAATTACATTATTTACCAGGGATGTTTGCGTTAACTTTATGGAAATTAATTAATGCATTAATATAATTATTATGATCACGTTTTAATCACATTGGTGATAATTACAACACTCAAGCCTTTGCAACATATTTCTTGATCTCTCTGGTCCATACATCTGAAGGGGGGTTCAACTGTTTAGTGGAGTAATGAAATTAATTGAAGTCTGTAACACACTTCACACAATTTTATTCACGTGTTCAAAAATAATTAGTTTTCGATAGACATGTGTACATATGTACGTATAACTGTACTTGAAGCTTCACAAGTGGTCCTCAGTGAAATTGGGAACATACAAAACTGGAGTGAAATCAAAACCTAGGTTTGGTGATATCTGTCAATGTCTCCCCAAATATCTGTACCTCCCATCTGGAGAGTTGCTGGACGAATGATGAAAGGGGGCAGATTTGAGGGCGACGGTGGCGAACATGAGCATAGGCCTCCTGGAGGAGAGGAGAGGAGACAACCAAATATAATGACAAAGCTGGAACGGGAAAAGGGGGATGCCTGATGGCCCATGCAGCTACTGCTCAGAGAGCCATACCAGTGATGGGGATACGGTTCAATTCTGGCAATGCTAGATTTGGAGATTATTTATCAGGCAAAATCACCATCAAGGGAAGTAAGAGGAAGCAGAAGAGCAAACACACACACACACACACACACACACACACACACACACACACATGGACAATGTACCTTCAATCCCCACTTGTTGTGTTTCATGAGATAAGCGATGCACACAGTAGCAGACCGACTGATTCCAAGTTCGCCAAAGACAAGTACCCTCTGGCTTGATCCAATGTGTTTATCTGGTGAAGGTACAGTACACACAGTACATACAGTACATGTACTACACGCAGAACATACAATACACACAGTACATACAGTACATGCAGTACACACAGTACACACAGTACACACAGTATGTAAAATATGCACAGTACATACAGTAAATAGTAGATACACACATTCGTATAATATTCATACATACATACATACACTTACATTTGGTACATGGAGTCCACCCACACATATACTGTCTACAATGCATTCAATATGTGTTATATGTATGTATGTACAAAGATGTTCACTAGAAGTGACAGCATACAGTATGCCTGCAATACTCTAGATGGGCAAGGTGCTACACACACACACACACACACACACACACACACACACACACACACACACACACACACACACATTCACCTATGAAGTCACAGACATCCTCAAACCTGTCAAGCAGGTTCTCTTCCCCCCTGTCCTCACTCTCAACATGCAGTGTAGCAATTGTTCCGGGATAGGCTGGGTACAGTTCGGCGGCCATGTTGACGTGGGCCGATATCTTCATGTTGTAGTTGAGGGCAGCGTTGTATGCGTGGGAGTGGTCACCCAGGTACAGGGAGAGGGGGAGGAGCTCTGTGGGATAACGGGGTAACTTTTCCAGCTCCTGTACAAGTGTGAGACAGGAGAAGGGCAACATCGCAACAGAACCTCAACAGAAGACAATGATACAGGTCTCCAACTCTCACACATCAACCAACAAACATGTCCCTCACACACCCACAACACCCCTCACACACCCACAATACCCCTCACATACCCACAATACCCCTCACACACCCACAATACCCCTCACACACCTACAATACCCCTCACACACCCACAATACCCTCACACACCCACAACACCCTTCACATACCCACAATACCCCTCACACACCCACAATACCCCTCACATACCAACAACACCCCTCACATACTCACAATACCCCTCACACACCCACAATACCCCTCACATACCCACAATACCCCTCACACACCCACAATACCCCTCACATACCAACAACACCCCTCACATACTCACAATACCCCTCACATACCAACAACACCCCTCACATACCCACAATACCCCTTACATACCCACAATACCCCTCACACACCCACAATACCCCTCACACACCACAGTACATCCTACATTCCAGGTGCTGTGCACTCACTAAGGTTGTGTATATTATCTTCTGTGTTCTCAAGAAAGGATATTCAGCTGAGAAGCGTTCAAATCCCCCTACAAATGGACAAATGTCAGTTGTCTTAAGTTGTGTGGTGTGTGGGGTTTCTTGCACTAGTGTGTGTATACGTGTGTGTGTGTGTGTGTGTGTGTGTGTGTGTGTGTGTGTGTGTGTGTGTGTGTGTGTATGTGTGTGTGTGTGTGTGTGTGTGTGTGTGTGTGTGTGTGTGTGTGTGTGTGTGTGTATACGTGTGTGTGTGTGTGTGTGTGTGTGTGTATACGTGTGTGTGTGTGTGTGTGTGTGTGTGTGTGTGTGTGTGTGTTTATGTGAATGTGTCTGTGTGTATGTGTTTGTGTGTGTTTACCTTTCAAAACTTTCACTGTGCATCGGTTCCCTTTGGTGGCCAGCATACGTGCACACTTTACAGCTGGAGCTAGGGACCAAACACATCAAAAGCAGTATCACATTCTACATACATGCATTTACTGTGCGCGCGCGTGTTTGTGTGTGTGTGTGTGTGTGTGTGTGTGTGTGTGTGTGTGTGTGAAACCAGTCCAGAACTCACTATTCTCAACAACTGATACTGTGTTACTGTCATACACAATGATGTGCCGCAGTGTTGGGACCTCTACACCAACACCCGGGACAGTGAAGTCTTCATCGTTCACCTTCACTGCAAACCTGGCAACAGAAATGTGACTCTCGTCATAGGAATCTCTCGGTCTGGTATCTGGGGTAATCAAAACACAAGGGCTGAATGGTAACCATACTGGTATAGTCTCGCACAGCAAGACTGCATCCCCCATTTTATCACAGCTCAAGAATAAAAGCATCTGCATTGGGTTGCGACATAGGCGTCTCATATTCAATATTCAGAAAACATGGGATCTTGGCTCATCACATCGATTTGACCTTTTATTACTTCGCGTTACTTTAAATGCATAGATTTCACGGTCACTCGGTAGATAGTAGACTTGCCTAGCAGTAGAAGGTAGTTGGAATCGACCACAGACGGCTTGGACACACTCTCCATCTGCGGGAAACAAGAAATGGCATGCTCTGAACACATAAAACGAAAGCGGTCTACGTAAACGACTAACTCTAGTGATGATGTTGTACAATTCGGTAGGTTCGCAAATGTCGATGCCCGCCATGTTGGCACACCTTTGTTACCATGGAGTCACGTGGTAAGAACGTGATACCAATCACGTTCAGGGTTTACTGTTCCACCATACTCGGTACAAGATCTAGAAGTAAGATGTTCTCAAGAACGGCCTTTCGTTCCGCTGCTGCCCTGAGTCGTAGATTCTCCACAACATCACTGGTTTGTCATCTTAACCTGATTAGCTTATTTCACTTCTAGCCTGAGTTGATTGTTGGTTGGTTGTGATGGTCGAATCATTCAATCATTAATTTCGAGTGACTCATGATTAGCAACAATATTATGAAAAAAAATCTGTTATCACAGTATCCATTTTGCATTATCTAATTTGATTGCTTCTGATGTACTAAAGTATTGTTCTGTGATGTTATGCTGTGATTTCACTCTTCTAACAGGCTCAGAGAAAGGTGGCTCTCTTGGGTGCTTCGGGTGGAATTGGTCAACCATTGAGTCTCTTACTGAAGCTCCAGCCAGCCATAACCCACCTCTCCCTTTATGACATCGTCCATACACCTGGTGTGTGCCCACTATGTGTGTGTATGAATATGTACGTATTTGTGTGGGTACCCAAGTGTGTATGTATATACATATATACCTATGTATGTATGTATGTGCATGTGTGTGCATTTGTGTGTGTATATGCCTATGTATGCACTCGTGGGTGTACCTATGTACATAATATTGAGTATATAGTGTCTATGATGTATATGCAATGAGATTGAGCCACAGGTCCACGATGACTGTGTATTTTATTGACATAACCATTCTGTAAACACTTGTTGTTTGTATTTATGTTTTTGTTTAGGTGTAGCAGCTGATCTGAGTCACATTTGTAGTCAAGCCGAGGTGACGGGGTATGTTGGGGATGGACAGCTGAAACAGGCCCTCGAGGGTGCTGATGTGGTGGTCATCCCGGCTGGTGTCCCCAGGAAGCCAGGTGTGTGTGTACTCGGTCATATTTGGTGTGTGTGAGATGTGTAGGTGGGGATGTGTAGGTGGGGATGTGTGAGTGGGGATGTTTGTGTGGGGATGTGTGGGTGAGGATGTGTGGGTGGGGATGTGTAGGTGGGGATGTGTGAGTGAGGATGTGTAGGTGGGGACGTGTAGGTGCGGATGTGTGAGTGAGGATGTGTAGGTGGGGATGTGTGGGTGAGGGTGTGTGGGTGGGGATGTGTAGGTGGGGATGTGTAGGTGGAGATGTGTAGGTGGGGATGTGTGAGTGAGGATGTGTAGGTGGGGATGTGTGAATGAGGATGTGTAGGTGGGGATGTGTGAATGAGGATGTTTGGATGTGTGTGTGTGTGTGTGTGTGATTTTATCAAGACATCTTTGGTACTGAATACGTATGATAGTTGTGGTCCACATGTATGCAGTGAAGGTCATGGCTACTGAAGAACACATTAGTGAATCTTCCCCACCTTCCCAGGCTGTCTTCCAATGAATGAACTCCACCACTGTTAAATCCCTTTTCTTTCTGTTAGACCATTCTTCACCTTTAACTCTTCCCCTCTTTCTAAACTTCTCCTCCAACTTTCCTTATTCAGCTCTTCTCCCAACCCTCCTTCATGCGATCAACCTTTCTCTCTGCTCTTACCTCCTGTAATCCTCTTTGGCTTTGTTTGCAGGGATGACTCGGGATGATCTGTTCAACACAAATGCTGGTATAGTGAAGACCCTGTGTACTGCTGCTGCCAACACCTGTCCTGAAGCTATGATGTGCATCATCACCAATCCTGTCAATTCGACTGTGCCCATAGCAGCCGAGGTCTTCAAGAGTGCTGGTGTCTACAACCCTAACAGGTGTGCTGCCGGTGCTATTTACAGTGTGTGTGTGTGTGTGTGTGTGTGTGTGTGTGTGTGTGTGTACGTGTGTGTGTGTGTGTCTGTATGTGTAGTGTGTGTGAGTGTGCGTGTGTGTGTGTGTGTGTGTGTATGTTTATACATGTGTATAGTGTGTGTTACTGTACAAGCTCTGTACCCTGTGTACAAAAGTTGTACAGAGGATTTGCCAACAATTGTAACACAGTGTGTACTTGATGTGGGCTGTGTGTGGGTGTACTGGCTTACAATGGTGTATTCACACATTCTGTCTACATGTTGATGATCTTAGGATTTTTGGTGTCACGACCCTTGATGTGGTGAGAGCAAACACTTTCGTTGCAGAGTTGAAAGGCCTGGATGTGAGCAACGTGGATGTCACTGTCATCGGAGGCCACTCCGGGATAACTATTCTCCCAATACTTTCTCAGGTGTGTGTGTGTGTGTGTGTGTGTGTGTGCATGATGTACATACGTGGTGTAATACATCTGAATGCACACCACTTTTAATTACAGTGGAACCTGTATTATTGAACACTCCAAACTTGAGGGCACCATTGAAATAACCTCCCTACAAAGGGCACTTTTGGAGGCACTAAAAGTAAACTTTCCTATAATTCTGATGCCTTTTTCAGCTTTCAAGAGGACAAATAAGCTGCTTTCGATGTGTCCTTTATAGAGAGGTCTACATACAGTGTCAATATGAAATGGAATGTCAGCATACGTACAATAATACATTTGCTGCTCTCTGTGTTCACTGCACACACACCTCCAGGTCACACCCACTTGCTCATTTACCGATGATGAAGTAGCCAAGCTAACGGATAGGATTCAAAATGCTGGGACTGAAGTTGTAGAAGCCAAGGCAGGAGCAGTTAGTAGATGCTGTGTGTGTGTGTGTGTGTGTGTGTGTGTGTGTGTGTGTGTGTGTGTATGTGTGTGTGTGTGTGTGTGTGCGTGCGTGCGTTCATGTGTGCATTTGTATGTGGGTGCATGTATGGGCATGAGTACTGGTTTACTTTACGTGTATTGGTGTTCAGGTGTGTACGTAGTGTGTGTGATGTGTCACTGACAATCTCACTTCTTGTAGGGTTCTGCTACCCTTTCAATGGCATATGCTGGAGCAAGATTTGTGGAATCAGTGAGTTAACTACTCTGGACCAATCTATTCACCATTATTTATCAATCTCTGATTTTCCAGCTTTTGAGGGCTATGAGTGGAGAAAGTGGTGTAGTGCAGTGTGCCTTTGTGGAATCTAACGTAACCGAAGCAGGCTACTTCTCAACACCACTAGAACTGGGAGTAAGTGGTGTGTGTGTGTGGGTGGGTGGTGTGTGTACATGCGTGTGGTGTGTGTGATGGTGATGGTGTGTGTCTGTGTGTGTGTGTGATGGTGATGGTGTCTGTGTGTGTGTGTGTGTGTGTGTGTGTGTGTGTGTGTGTGCGTGCGTGCGTGCGTGCATTTGTATGTGGGTGCATGTATTGGCATGAGTACTGGTTTACTTTACGTGTATTGGTGTTCAGGTGTGTACGTAGTGTGTGTGATGTTAACATTCAGCCTTTTCTTTCAGCCGAATGGAATTTCAAAAAATTTTGGATTGCCCCAACTGAACGATTTTGAGAAGAAACAGCTCGAACAGGTGCTAAACTGTATTTGATCAAAGTGTATGACATCAGTCTTAACCAATCACTTCCATCCTCTCAACAGTTGCTTCCTGAACTACTAAAGAACATCAAAAAGGGGGTAGACTTTGCCAAGAACTAACCAGCTGCTCTTGATCTAGCTATATACGGACTATTATAATAGATTCAGTACATAATAATATGTATGTATTTATATCCATTGCATATATTGTAGGGTGTACTATATGTACGTATGTATATGTGCATTCTATATGTACATATACATACATATACTGAAAGTTGTTGCAATCTTGATAGAACCAGATTTGGTGACTTCACTAAGTACAAACACCCACCAATTGCCATTACTTCAGTGTTGTCTTGCTGACAATGTGTCTGTCAGACCTACCATCACGAGTGTGTTAGAGGGTTGTTCTGGCCAACATACGTTGCATGTGAACACAGCACATGTTGCTAGTCAAACAATAATACTTTTCCACATCATTGGTGAAGAGTACCACATGTTCAGTGCATGGTTGATGTGTGACAGTTGTTTCCCACCGGTGATGTAAGATGTACGTCATTCTTATAGTCTCTCACTTCAAGCTCAACATAAATGAATATTATCGAACTACATGACTTTGAAGGCCCAAAGTAATGCAGTCACCATAATCAGATTGATGATAAATATTAGGCTTGCCTGGGTGTGTATGTGAATGCCCACGAACTGAATGTATCTGCCAAAGAGTACCTATCATACATGAAGACCCTCTCTCTGCTGGGGGGGGGGGGGGATCTGTACAAGGACCCTCAGTGAGAATCCACCCTTAAAGGGATACAACTAGCATCCTACACGAGATGAGTACATACATATTATGTACTTGCAGTAATTATTGTTTGAAGAAATTACATCTACGGTGTGCAAAAATAGTCGACCTGTCATATGTATCATGTATGTACAGTACATACGTATAACTGCATAAACACTATATCCCATCACGCAACACATCAATTATTAACTTAACTCGGCACACAAAAGATGATGAATCACTCCACAAGAGAAGCTCACAAGACAATGAAATGAAAACGAGCCATGAATGAAGCAATGCACAAACAGCCATTGTAGGTAATTGTCTGAGGACAGTTTGAGACTTGAACAAACAGAAGAAAATACTGTACACACAGGTGTGAACGTGCAGCATGTGTGTCTGCGCATGCATGAAAATAACAGCCAGCAAACATGGAATGAATAAATAAACAAATAGTGTGATTGCTTCACTGCCATCTGAGTTGTCTTATGGCCAGGCTACCGGGAGTGGGGAGGTGGTACAGCCAGGTATGAGTCTGAGAGCGAGGGAGAGGATCCAGTGAAGATAGGACATTTGGTGCAAAGTACGTACATACAGAATGCACCAATGACACACGACATGTACATACAGGCACAGAACATGTATGTACATACATACAGGCACACACATATGTACGTAGTTATACAAACCTCTTAAAATTCTTAGAATTAGGATTAAATAGAGCTTGATGTTGTCTCTTCTTTGTGGCATTACCGATGTATGATATGAGAACAGATCTTGCCTTAACCAGGCTAGTCATGTCCCTCTCCACACTAGTGTCAAACTTCTTTGGAGAAGACGGTTCAAAATCTGAGGGAGTGATTATTGAATTGTGTACAGTGTGCATGGATCACTATCAACAAGCTGTTCACACAATACAACAGATGAGGTAGATGAAGAAAGTTGCTACTGACCTTTACAGTACATCCTTCGACATTCATCTGCAACATGACAGCAAGAACACAATCCCGAGTGGTAACGCAGGCGGCCATTCTCCAGATACGGGTGGCAGAGAGTTTCTGTTACAGTGAGCCTCTTCTTTGGGTTGAATTTCAACATTTGAGACATGAAGTGCACTGCCTCATGAGTGGCGTTGCAGGACAGCCCATACAACTGATGTAAGTTACACTGCAAGAGAGAGAGAGAGAGGTCGAAATCATTGTGAGTGGCGTTGCAGGACAGCCCAT
Source organism: Chondrilla cf. caribensis (assembly GCA_964020155.1). Lineage (NCBI taxonomy): Eukaryota > Metazoa > Porifera > Demospongiae > Chondrillida > Chondrillidae > Chondrilla > Chondrilla cf. caribensis. The sequence continues at coordinate 5,993,489 of OZ026548.1, forward strand.
ACAACTGATGTAAGTTACACTGCAAGAGAGAGAGAGAGAGGTCGAAATCATTGTCTTGTACAAACCACAATAAAAAAAAATTAATCGCATTTAATCAATTCAATACTAGACAGAAATAACTGGACCACAAATGTAATGCGATCATTATGTAATCTGTATCAGGAACAAGGCTTTGTGCCCTCACACATGAAAGCATACAAACACACACACAGACACACACACACACACAGACACACACACACACACACACACACACACACACACACACACACAATTCACTGAGTTAGCAACACCCTGGTACACTCCAATGCACACACCAATGACATCACTGCTCCCTCCCACACTCATGCCTTCACAACACAACAAGGCAGTTGGAGAGGAAACAGCAACACTAGTGTTTCCCGCTGGACACAACTGTAATGGGTGCTAAGAAGCCAGGGTGCACACTTAACATTAACATGCCCAATCAAGGTACACACATGCACTAAGGGATTTATAAGGGTTTCTTTTGTCATTGTTGGAGATGGAGAAGGGTGCTGCACCCTGTTCCACTATACACACACGCACACACCTGAGTGCTGAATCGCTGCATACCGGCCTACAAACACTTATTAGAGTAACTTGTACTCCTGACCTTACAGGCTGTAATAACTGTGACACCACAAAGGGTCAAATAAGGTGTGAAGACAGCCAATTCAAAAACTCACAGGCTTCTGTCTGGACAGCAGTCTCCTCATGGCCACTGGTGAAACAATGTGGACTACATCATCTCCAGTTGGAGTTCCTAGGAGATCTGTTATCATCTCGAGCTGTGAGGTTGGGTCTGCAGCTTCGAAGAGGATTCGTCGACCGATCAATTCAGCAAATATACATCCAACGGACCACATGTCAATCTCGACACCGTAGTGAACACAGCCAGCAAGGAGTTCAGGAGCACGATAGTACTGAGTAACAACCTAGATATGCGTGCAACATAGCAATAAGAACAGGTTCGCACAAGGGAAGAATACTCCACATCACCATGAAAAAAAAACTTGTACAAATGAGCATACATACATATACATACGTAATACTACAGGCTACAATAAAAAAAGCAAAATACATATGTACGTATGTACATACATACAATGGTACAGACTATCAGATGCACTACTGCTAGGGGACTATTGTGTGACCCATACTCTCTCAGTGTCCCTTGGTTGTACATATGCCCATCCCATATCCTCAGCAGTCATAATTACTGAAGCAAAACAGTTTGGGTCACATAATCACAACAGAGTAAACTGAAAATACACAACATACACACGTAGATACCACTGGAATTCAGCAATAATGGACAAATTCCTATGGGGCATTCCTCTGTCAGTTTTTTTCACCAAGCATGATGGACACAGTTAAACAGCTAGGTCTGAATGACATTCCACTGTTACATCCTCCCATCCAAGGCCACATTCCTCCATGGCCACCAATGGACGTGGGAAGGGAAACTCCAACGATCGCCCTATCGCCCACTGTAATTCCATACAAACAACCATCCCAGAAGGTATGTGTAGGCGTTAGTACAGAGATACAGTACACAAGTTTAAAACAATAGCTGAGTATACAGTGCAACCTGTGTGTACAGCCACCTATTAAAAGTACTCACTCTCATCTACCCTCCTGAGATACACATTCATGTTTTCTTACATACACAGAAATACAGTCACCATCTATTCTAACCAGGGTAAGGGTCCCACACATGGGTTACTACGTACATCCACCGTACATGAGGTTCCATAGGCAAGTACATTAGAGAGGCTCCATAGGCAAGTACATTAGAGAGGCTCCATAGGCTGGTACATTAGGGAGGCTCCATAGGCAAGTACATTAGGGAGGTTCCATAGGCAAGTACATTAGAGAGGCTCCATAGGCAAGTACATTAGAGAGGCTCCATAGGCAAGTACATTAGGGAGGTTCCATAGGCAAGTACATTAGAGAGGCTCCATAGGCAAGTACATTAGAGAGGCTCCATAGGCAAGTACGTACATTAGAGAGGCTCCATAGGCAAGTACATTAGAGAGGCTCCATAGGCAAGTACATTAGAGAGGCTCCATAGGCAAGTACATTAGAGAGGCTCCATAGGCAAGTACATTAGAGAGGCTCCATAGGCAAGTACATTAGAGAGGCTCCATAGGGAAGTACATTAGAGAGGCTCCGCGGTAATCACAACACCATTATCTTCCATTTGCATAACCCCACAGACATGTCTTCCAGCTGTGAGGCACAACACAGTGACTGTACACGAACAGACGAATGCAAGCAGAGACTGTACATGATACACAAAATGGAGCTTGCTTTGAGGATCACGATTGAAGAAGCCGCAGTCTACTTGTTGATACAGGAATATCACAACATATTCTACATAGACAGCTTGCACATGGACTGATAAAGTTGATACACACATTAGCTATTGCTAGCTGATAAACACACTGTGTAGAAGTTTCAATGGAAGCAAATAATAACCTTAATTAGGTTTGCATCTCTGAAACAGACAACAACAAAGATATGAACAAACATACGTACGTACATATGCAAGTCCCATTCATATACATGCTGTGTATGTGTGTGTATGTAGCAAAATAAATACATTTTACTAATGGATATGTAGACATTTGTGCGAAACAAATGTCAAACAGTCATAATAATAGAATATAATATAAGAGAATATAATAGATAGTCATCACACTAATCACGTATAGCACATAAGAGGTGCATGAAGATAATCACACACCACTGTAATCTCATGATACTGACAATATAGATGGGTGCATTGCATACACACGTACGTACGTACATAGTATGAACGTACCTCCATCGTCATTGGTTTATTGCTGTCAGGCTCTACAGCTCTAGCAAAGCCAAAGTCACAGATTTTAACCCTGCAGTTGCTGTTAACTAGGATGTTACCAGGCTTGAGGTCACGGTGGATTATGTCTGCTGAATGAAGATATTTCACTCCTAGAAATGGGGGCGGAAACACCACAAACAAGTGAGTTGTGGAGCTCTGTCAATTGACCCTTTGACTAGTGAACACATACAACTGAATACAAAGAAGTGTGAAGTGGGCGAACTTCCTCCGCTATTGGTACCACAGATTGTTACAAGGAACAGAAGACAGCCATGCAAAGTCACAGGAACAAGCATCTCCCTCCCACCTGCTGGAACACACACTCCTCCACTATTGGCAGCCCAGATCATTACAAGTGAACACCAAGTCAGCCATAGAAAGTCGTATGCACAAACACCCTCATCCTATGTGCCCCCCCCCCCCCCCCCCCCCCACACACATACACAGAGTATTACCATAACTACTAAAACATGTGTACCTCTCAAAATCTGGTACATGAATATTTTGATGTGATCCTCGCTAAGCTGTTGAGGGGACACGATGATGTGATGAAGATCCGATTCCATCAACTCACTAACAACATAGCTGTATAGGAAGAGATTAAAACAGTGTCAGAGACATCAACTTCACTGTACTGGGTAGAAGTGTACAAGAACAACCACATAAGCTCCTCCACCAGTTACAAAATGGAAACAATAAATGGATCAACACAATTGTAGACATATCCCAAAGGGATGGTGTAAAGAAACCTAACATACAAGTGTGCGTGTGTACATACATGACCACTTTATGAGTCAAAAGCTACAAAGAGATATTAAACAATGCTTTTATGTTGTGGGGTGAAGACAAAACGTAGGGTGGGTGAATATGTATGTACGCCTAGTGGTGAAAACAGTGAAATGAGTTGGGGACACTGAGTGCTCCACTGTACAACTTCCAAACAAGTGAGCAGTGGACATAATCATGAGGAAACATCGACCAGAACACATGTTTCTATTCTCGATAATATGTGCCATTCAGTTTCGATGAAACACCTCAGGTGCACTTACATGTCACTGACGAGGGATGGTTGATACGTTGGCAATATGTCCAGTGAGGATAGAAGCTACAGAATTGAGAGAACAACACAGAGGTGAATGCTACCCCCCCCCTCACACACAACCAACAGGTGCACCCACTAGTATAAGTATTTACATAATATTGCATTCACACTATGTGCACAGTAAATGAAGAACAAAGCACAGGCAAAGAGAGCGTACATTTTCGTGACTGAATTCGCACAGTACTCTTATCTCGCGCAGTGCTCTGATGCAGGCTAGCTGAGACTTGAAGACGTTTGGCATCTTCTTCAAAGCAGCCTTCTCCCCAGTCCGCGTGTTTCGAATGGCCCTACATGAATCAATACAAGTAGACATTGACATTGCTAGCGATCCGCAAGCTACGAGAGGCGAACAGCGAGTGAACCAGCAACTAGCAGCACAATAACAGAGAGGGAGCGCGCACTCACCATACTACACCAAAGGATCCGTGTCCAATACGTCTCTCCGGCTCAAGCTCAGGGGGTATTGGGGAGGCCGCGAAATTGAGTAACTGAGCTGCTTGTACAGAGTGGCAGTCGTAGGCGTTGTGTTGAGGTGGATCTGATGGTACCGACGAAGGTAGTAAGCCGCGCAGAAAGAAAGATGTTGGAGGGAAAAATAGCGATTGTTGAGAGTGGTGGAGCGCTCCCGGCAACCAATTTCCACAGGGGTTGAATGTGTGGGGAAGAACGTTGGGGTGTACCGTCACCATCGTGAGGGGGTGAAGCTTCCCTCAGCCAGGAATAATTCGGGAGAGACACGACAGAGAGCCCACGAACGTCTTCTCCACCTTAGCATCCACGGAACATGGCCACTTAACTACTACTTTAAACAACGAAAGATGAACCGAGAGGGTTAAATTATATTAAAAAAACAGGCACTATGCCAACGAGGGGTAAGAAAACTCAGTTCCCCTTCGTAGGTAAAAGAAGCCTATCTCTCTCAGCGTTGACGGCCCGTGCCCACACCACAAAGATAGCAGTAGGGATTATAACGTATATACTTGTCGTATAATTTATCATTAAACAGCAATATTTATATTGATAACATAGTATGTGAAACCTGTACTTCTAACATATTAGGACCACGATGCTCACTTCCTGGCGGGAGCCCGTTGCTAGGCGAGTTACTCGGATACGGTTATATTAAGTAACAGAGCAATCAAGCCGTATATGGATATCACGTGTGTGTCATGTGAACTGTTCAAACTTCAGCCATGGTACCGTAGGGACTGAGCCTCGTCTTGTCGAAGCCTGAAGAACTGGTCTTTAACTTGAAGATGGTCTGATAATCACTTTCTGCAGCTTAACTCTGTCGTGAATGCTATAACTTTCAAAATCAAGTCTTCGGTCCATCGTGTTTTTGTGTAACTTTTTTGTTTGTTTTGATCCGACTGACCGTTTTACTTTTGAAAGTAAGCGACTTATTCGAGTGTTCTGCAGAAGAATAAAGTAGAATGTCAGGTAAAAATGATAAAAGTAGAGTAAATCGAGCTTTTCCTTCAAGACAATCTAATGTCCCTAGTAAGTTTATCCAGTCAGTCAATATAATATGATTGATTAATACCTTTGATGTGTTATTGTGTTCAAATTCTCTCATAAGGTTCTGCAACAAGGACTGCGAAGCGTCCTGTGACGAATGAACACACAAGTAAGCGTACATCCCATAGTGGATCTGGAAGACAATTGGCTGAAGGTGACAGTAGGCGGAGCTCAAGCCCACACCGGGGAGGAAGAGGCCACCATCACCCCTCCAGCCACTCCCCAACTGCCTCACACAAGACTAGCTCTCACGGTGATGTGCGCACTGCCAAAGCACAAAGTCGTGGCACGGATTCATACAAGCACTCTGACCAAGTTTACGTGAAGAAAGTTGCAAACTTATCTCAAAGAACATCGCAGCGCTATCCACCTCATCACAACAGGGCCTACGTCAAACCCAAAAACAGTGGCAGTTCTAAAGTTGTGTCACAAGAAAATGGTTCAAGTGATGGCAAAGTTAGTGAGTTGGACCATATGAAGCAACCCTCTAAGAGAACCTCTTCACCCAAAGCTGATAGCGTTGGTCCGCCGAAGGGACAACCACAAGAAGAAGTGCAGAGCAAGGGAACTTCTGAAGATTATAAAGCTTCATCTTTGTCAGAAGATGGCTCTCAATCAAGCTTGAGTGCATTACTGAAGAAGACTGAGGTATCAGGGGATCCTTGTAGCAAGGAGGAAACCTCTGATGTAAATATCATCAATGAACCAGCTGAGGAGATGGATGAAAACGAGGAGAAAGGTGAAAAAGTAACACAAGAGACAATTGCGAGAAAGAAACCGGAACTTATGTATTCAATGGTATGCATTAATATATGTGTGTTTTATGTATGTGGATTTTGTATGTGTGAGCAAGTATGTTTCTATGTATACAGATGTTTGTATGAAGTACGTATAGCACCTCACATTCCCACTTAAACATGACCTGAATTTCACTCTGTGTGCCAAATGATCTCAAGTGTCGTGTGAAGTAGCCATGTTTAGTGTAGACATGCGTCCGTAGTCTGACCACTCTCATGCAAACCACTAACCACTGTTTCACACATGTTATTGTGTTCATGTGCATGCATACACATGCAAATGTGATGTATTTAGGGTGTTTTTTTATCGTAGGACTTTTTGATGAGTAGACGATTTGTTCCAGAGAGTACCACTTTGCCTGACGATATCAAAGATGTACTTATTGAATTTGGAATGTACGTACGTATGGTTACCTGCAGTGAATGTCTGTGTTCTTGTGTGATGCCGTGGTTGAGGTTGAGTAGAGCTGTGCGGACAACTTGTGACCCTGTAGGGTGATTTGTTGCACTTGTATTTGCATGTACTTGTGTACACATACTGTACGTATGTTTGCATCTGTACTTGTAGCCTAAAGTGTGTTGAAGCAGACAAGACAGGAAGTGTTAAAGATAATGGTATGTTGTATGTACATACGTATGTAATACACATAATATGTATGTGTGTGTTGTGTGTCTACATACACATATGTACGTACAGTATTGGTATATGTACGTATTAGATACCTACATACATACATTGTATGTATGTATATGCTGTGTGTGTATGCATATGCACGGTACAGGTTTGTAATATGTATGTTGTGTATGTTTCATACCGTTGCTTGTGTGTGGGGGGCTGTGTGTACCTCACTATGTTGACTGCTGTGATGCTTGGTGTGTGTGCATGGACGTGTTTGTTCCCACTTTGTAGTAGATGTGAAAGTGGCTAAGGTTGCCCTCACACCTCAGAGGAAGACCTTCGAGAGGGGATGTTCCTGGAGGAACAAGGGCAACACTGAAACATTCGAGGAAGGAGAGAGTGACTCCACAGCACCTTCATCTGCCATCCTTAGGGAAGAGGAGATGTTTGGTTTTGTGGGAGAAGAACAAGAACAGGAATATGATAGTTACACGGAAGGGTACCGGTACGGTAAGGAAAGACCTGTGTTTGCAAGAGGACCTGTTCCGCAATTGTCCTACACGAGGACGGGGAGTGGTGGGGGAGAAAGGGAGAAAAAAGGACCAAAGAAAATTGATCATATTCCTCTAAAGGATCAGGAGAATGCGAGTCTGGGACTGAACTATGCCATCAGTAGTCCACATGGTACCAGAGACACTGGGATGAGCAGCAGAGATGTAAGCGACTCATAAGCAGCCTCACCTTTGCTTTGTACACGTGTTGTGAGCCAACGTCGTGTGGCCATTCAACGATCTCACTAAACAACCCTGTGAGCTAGGACTGTATCTCGTACTTACAGTTTCCTGATGATGAGCCAGAGTGGATGACGTTTGAGCCTAATGTCGTGGGGGATACTTTTGAATTTGGCAAATGTGATGCTATCGAACAGATGCGAAATGGTGAGCCTTTCAAATGTGGTCATGTGGACACACACAACGTGCACATTACATGCATGCGTAGGTGTACATTCATGCAACAGACATACACAACATGCACTAATATTGTGTGTGCATGCATGCACACACACTATGTTATATGCGCATGCATATAAACTAACAACATGCACATTTGGTGCATGCATCACTATCTACTGAGTATGCGCACGCATGTACGAATGTCGCATGAGCTACACTCTTGTTCTCAGAACTCAAGGCCAAAGAAGGTAAATCAAATGTAACAGCAAAAGTGAAGGATGACAAGACGCAGGAGACCACATCTGAGGAGCTTGCCTCAAACAAGACCGAACCAGTGGTGCTCCCTGCCACCAACATAGCTGAATTCGATGGAAGACCTCTACTTAAGGACCTCGACGAAGTAGAGGTTGCTGTTATGAATGGCAATGTTGACAAGGCTGATTTGGATCTGACTGATGAGGACCTGGTGAAGATATTGGGCTTTGAAATTGATGAAGAAGAAGGAGTGGAGGTTAGAGAACCTGGTGGTGTACTATACGTACATGTTGGACTGTAATGTACTGTGTGTGTGTGTGTGTGTGTGTGTGTGTGTGTGTGTGTGTGTGTGTGTGTGTGTGTGCTTGTGTGTGTGTGTGTTACGTACATGGTTGGTCCTCAACATGTACTGTACTCTACATGCATGTAGGATGATCACAAGCAGCAGGGGTCTGCACAGTCCTCCTTGCTGTCTCATTCATGGAAGAAGAGCAAGAAGACCATTTCTAATACGGCTGAAGGAGATAGCCTTGGAAAAAAAGACCCCACTGCCCTTCTGAAGGAGGTTTTGAAGATTGAACAATCCTCACCCACAGAATCTGTCAATGGACCTCCATTGAATTCTGAGTTCAGTAGCACTGTGGTGCATGTACCACACTCTACTGTTAGTAGCACTGCAGTGCCTGTACCACATCCTGGGGCTAGTAGCACTGTGGTGTCTGTACATAGCATGACACAGCACCAAAGCCAACCACCTGCACCCACTGGCACAAAGATGATGACCTTGGAGGAGATTGAAGGCCACTCACAGACGCCCCCACAGCAGGAGCCCCATGAAGGTCAAGAGGTACTATCCTCACTTATGAGTAGCCTGTTCCAGGGTGGTCGTGGAGGCACACACCAGGAGTCTAGGCAGCTGGTTAACGACACGTACAGTCACAATCCACTCCAAGTCAACACGGTGAGAGTTACATATGTACATACGTATGTAGTTGGAGCACACCATTTTGTCCAAATGTGTGTGTGTGCTTATACAGCATATACGTATACGTATTTAATAATTAAGATTTGTAATTTATTTTGATTTTCCTTGTATGATCTGTGTCCTTCACCCTCAGGATCCGTCATCTGTTTCCATGCCAACAGTGGGTCCTCCCATGTTCCACCAACGTACGAAAATGGAGGAACACTACATCCACCCGGTCCAGAGCATGCTGGGCTTCCCTGTTAGGGTGCCGGGGAACATCCCAACTGCCTCACGCATGGTGAGTCGCACACATTGCTCCAGCCCAGTACATCTCCATCCCCATACTGTACCCAGCCTACACTGCTCTGAAGGGTTCTTCCTTTTACTGTGTAATGAGGATGTAGAATTGGGAATGGGTACTACTGTAAGTTGAATTGGGAATGGGTACTACTGTAAGTTGAATTGGGAATGGGTACTACTGTAAGTTGAAGTGGGAATGGGTACTACTGTAAGTTGAATTGGGAATGGGTACTACTGTAAGTTGAAGGAGGAATGGGTACTACTGTTAATTGAAGTGGGAATGGATACTAGAGTGAGTTGAAGTGGGAATGGTTACTACAGCGAGTTGAAGTGGGAATGGGTACTACAATGAGTTGAATTAGGAGTGAGTACTACTGGAAACTTGAGTGGGAATATATGTATGGGAACTGCTGTATGTATTGAGGTTGTATTGGGTATGGGTACAATAGTTCAATATTGAGGTAATCCTGACCGTCTAAAGGCATCATTGTTAGCCCTGTCTGTATGTACATAGGGTTATGGTGGAGGTGTTCACACCCAGAATGGACACGTCCTAGTACAACATGACCTCGAAGCCATGCACAGAGAGAAGATGCTGGCAGCACAGAACCACACCAGGCAGGACACGGGCCATCACAGAAGCTATCCAAACCGGGTTGAACAGCCCCGCCACCATTATATGCCACCCCAACCTCCACCACCGCAAATGGCTAGTAGGGTGAGTGTGACCTTAATCAACTCCTCTTTGGCCCATTACCACATCAGTTGTTACTCACATTATCATTTGATTGGATTGAAGGAAGGAAAGATTAAGTGATTTTTTTTCTCATAACATGTGTACAGTAGCTAATGAATTGAATTAGTAGTGTTGTAGTCATTTGCATTGATGTGTTCATTTGTACATATGCATTCATACATACATATATACAGTACATATGTCTCAAGAGGGTCTCCACTTTGTCGAATTAATTGGTATGTGTTCACATGTCTTTGTAGCCTGCTTATCATGGTTTGATGCCAACATCAGTGATGAGAAGAATGGCAACACACAACAAGGTTGGTATAATGTACATAATGTACGTGTGTGTGTGTGTGTGTGCGTGTGATGCATGTTCTGTAGATTTGTATATAATATATGTATGTCAATGTCTGTAATACAACATGTTTGTGCTTGTACGTATCTCAACAATGTAGCAACATCAGTCACACAGTATGACAGAAGTAGGAGACACACACAACTGGCAGACTGTAGCTTCTCTTGCCAATGCTGCACGTCTGGAACAAGGTATGACAACAGTCTACATACATACCTCAAATTCACGGTGTGTTCGTGTGTGTTGTTCTACTAATGATATTCCTATCTTTTTACTCTCCAGCCCTCACTGACAAAGCAACCAAGACGCACGAAACGCTCTCAGGCATGTTGAGCTTTGCGAACACCCACTCACCATCCTTGGACCTACAGTCACAGTACTTGTACTACTCCTCGGGTACTCAGAGGGGACCAGGGGACTACAAGTAGCTGTAGGCAGTCTGGATCTGTAGAGACTACACCTTCCACAAACTGTTTGATTCCGGGTCTCAACACAACTATACTGCTGTGCTTGATTGAGTGCACATTTGTCATGTGATTGAATAATTCCAATAACAATAAAAGTAATCCTTAAGCTTATAGATACAGTAATACATATCCAGTCACACCAAGGATTGCACAATAACGGGAGCCAGAAACATTCAAGAACCACTCTTTCCTTTGCCTTTTCTGCGCTTCTTCATTTTCTTCCTAGCTAAGAGCTTTTTGATGGCTGATCTGCTCATTTGGGTTGAATTGCTCGATCCATCTTTGTTTGTTGTTTCCATGACATCCTCTGATTTCTCCTTTGCTCCACCCACCTCAGGCTGTGGAATACCTTCAGTTATGATGAATTAGGTTTAATCTGGCTTGATATTATATAAAACATTCATTCTACCTTCTTTAGTCTTCTCTTGAACACAGTCTTTGTTTTCAGCAGGTTGGGGGTTTTGATCACTGTCCATCTCTGAGGGCTTTGCTGCTGCTTCTCTTTCCTTTATCTTATCAGCCTTCACCCACATTTTCTTCTTCTCCCTTTCTCGGTACTTTTTTCTCTTAACACCGCGATTCTTCTGGAGACGTTTAGACCGCAGGCTTCGCGCCATTTTATTTTCATGTGACAGTCACAGGGAGTCTGTTCCGTATTACAACCGGATACAACCGGACTATGCTACTTCCGTTGTACCGTAATGACCTCATTAGCCACGTCAACAATATTAGTTTACGTAGAGAACGGCTTCAGGCCACTAGTTAGGAAGACACAAGTATCTATCCAGATCAGAGGGTAGCTGAGTGCGGCCTACAGTGATAGGAGCCTCTGTCTTCCTCGCAAGAGAGTCGTTTCAATCAAAGGTAATCGAAATTTCAAAGTAATTCAATCTTATAGCAGAGAAAAATGCCCGAACACGAAGTAAAGTACTCGTTTCTGAGTGGATACCTTCAGCGGACCACCAATAAGAAGGACAAGAGAGATCGAATCAACCCAGAGGAGGTTAAAAGTGCCCTCGGTGTTTTTACCGTGTTTATGATGGTGAAGGCGTACAACTGGTGGTCGGACCCCTCCGGACAGAAAGAGAAGAAGCTGTAGAACCGAATTCGCGCACGTGTTTGAACTGTAGAGTGTGAACAACAGTGGCATTATTGTAGATACTGTGATTATAGTGTAACAATGATCCATTGAACGGTACTTGTAAATTAATGGTATTATTAGTACTGTATATAGAACAGTACATAGAATAGAAATATCAAGAACGAATATTATGCATTAACCCAATATTATAGGCACAGTTATTGACTTGACCGTACACTATGACAGTGAGGATTATGATGTACACCTTACCCAGAGTACATACTTGCATTAAGATGTGTTTGTGTGCAAACGATAGCACATCTGATTCAGTACTGGATGGTACAGTTGTTAGTTACAGGATAAAAGGAATTAACAATCAAAGTTTTGACAATAAAACTGAGTATGGTATTATGTACAAACTTGATCCCTTGTGTGATTCAGAAAGTGGTGGCTATGACAACACTCTGGCTTCAGCATGGAATAAAAGTACAATAGTACAGAAATTACAAGATCTGGAGTTGTACGATTTTGTCAAGATGGCAATGCTGCACAACTATTAATTTCAATTGATTTGTTTAATTTTAAATTCAAGAATCTCCTTCAGATTCTGAATCAAATTCAGCTTCTGGATCTCTCACCCACTCCCCATTCTTCTGTCTCTTCCATCCAGATTTATCAGCATATAAGCTCTTGGAGTTGTCTCCACCGACCACATCAATGGTGGTACCCTTGGGGGATTCACGTGGCTTTTTCTTACTTGAAAAACCTGCATTCCATGGCTGAACATATTCATAGTCCTTGATTTCTAATGGTACAGTATCCTTGCAACCCTCATCGAAGGTCACATGACTGTCATGTGTCTTTTTACTTGGTTGAATATATACCACTGAAGAATTGGCTGAAGATGGCTGCCTCTTCCTAGTAGCAACGGCAGAGTAAGGTTTTGTTGAGGTCAAGACTCGTGCAGTTGCAGTTTCAACCTGTTCTAGCAGTGGGGCAAGAACTTCAGTGTCTTTGGATGTCCCCACTTGAATTCTCTTCTTAATTTCTTCTACTTTATTGGTTTCAGTTAGACATTTTCTGTTAGCACCTGTAATGAAAGCAAAACACAAATACACATACACCAAAGTCCCTCCCACACACATGGACACACACACACACACACACGCACACACACACACACACACACACACACATACACATACACACGTGTGCCAGTACTTTCTTTCTACTACTTACAAGTCATGTGTTTCTTCCCCTTCCTGTGGAGTGCTAACATTGGTATTGTATCAAAGATGGGTTTGTGTGGACACACAGTGCAGCAGTATCTCCCGTTTTTCATTAAAAGTGCTTCATCGCGAGGAATGTCACTGGAGAGAAGTTCTTCTATCCGTCTTTTCTAATACGAAAGAAAACAGCAATTAGAACTCATGAAACACAATCACTTCCTCCAATGGTGTACCAATATGTACCAGATTTCAGGACGGGAATCAGTAAGCATGGCAGTTTAAACACAAGTAGCAGAGTGTAGTCAGATGAACACTTTTGAAGGAAACTAAAAATCTTTGTGAACAGCAACTCCTCACATGAATAAAGAAACCACATTGATGTATGTGCTATATTGTATACTGAAAAGGTTTGTGAGAATATGACACTCCCACTGCACAGACTCATAATCACTGTGGTCACCATGGTGATACAACTGTCTGTCTCTGACCAAAGTAGTCTCGTATCATCACTGACACACAACAGTGAGTGATGATACGTATTATGGCAGATCGGAAGTAAGGAGCCAGAACTGGGTCTGACTGACGAAACCATAGATTATACTTCGCTAATCTATGATGGAACTGATAGGGGGCTCAATGGTCACCTAGTACATCATTGCACAACACACAGTAGATGTACAAATACCCACAGATAAAACAGGAAGAAGATTATCCAAGTGAACAGTGTTATGTGATTTGCCGGTACTTGTCAGCCAACTATTTTGGCTGGAGATACAGATATTTCGGCCACTCAGCGAGCTTGAGTGAACCATAGATTCCAACCCTGGAGTCCATGAGTGAACACTAAAAACAGCAGTGCATTGAACGTGTAGAAAACTGCTACAACATACCCTGATAATATTCTGACTGCTGTAATTGTCCCCTACTAGTTTGAAAGACATTAGAGACGATAGTCACTCTACCATTAGGTGAAAATTACACAACATAGTACGAGAAACTTGAGTACGGCCATCTTTAACGAGCGGTCGTAGGGGAATTCCCATCATATGCGCCATTCCAGTTGTACCATAGATACACTACATAGAGTATCTGCGGTCGTACCACGGATAATTATTCGAATATATTATCCGTGGTTGTACCATTGATCTTATAGAAAGGGAGCTATCTGTGGTTTTATGCAAACACATACTGCGCTAACTGTATTAATTCGCAAGCATCAATTTTTATAGAATCCTGAAATCTTCCGTAAATATTGAATGTGAAACATTGGGCACATAACATAAATCTCGAACAAACATGTTACATGACATATAGCCTCTGCAAAGAGATAATTCTTCATTAAATCCCCCACCTATACCCTAAGAGAATGAGAAAAATCGCTCAAACACCATACAGCAGTAAATGGATGAAGTTAGCTTACTTCTTTACAATTTGAACAACATCCTCATCATTCAAAACATGGTCCTTCCCCACCCTCTGTGGGTTGTGTTTGACAGATGTCCCCCACACTACCGCACTGGGGTAAACACAAAGGTGAAGTCTTAGGTTGAAATATATGCATGAGGCAATGAATATCAATGTACACACATGCATGCGCACACCATCATGTATGCTCACACATGTACACACACATACCACACACACACACACACACCACACCACACACACACACACACACACACCACACACACACACACACACACACACACACACCACACCACACACACACACACACACACACCACACACACACACACACACACACACACACACACACACACACACACGGTGAATAGGGCGAAAACTTACTACTTAAATTCCTTGATCAATGTTCTATGTAGTTTGTTACAAAATTCCTCAACAGCTCGTCTGTCATGACGTAGGATGACTGGAGCTGAATAGTCAGGTAGTTGTCCCTTTGGCTTGGTGTATCTACAAATGAACAAGATTGAAAATCAAATAAACATCCAACCAACATCCTTTAGGGACGTAGAGTACCAGAGACGGTGAAGCGAATGGGCCATGCAGTGTGTGACAAGCACTCACATTCTGACCAGGTTCAAATAAGACCACATTTTCTCCAGGAGATCGTCGAAGTTCCACTTGTGGTGTGCGGAAATAGGAACTGTGTGAGGGATCTTGTAAATGATGTCTAATTCCTACACAACCAGCAACAAAACCATACAAAATTGAAAAACAAGAGTAAAGAATAACAAATATCAAACAACGAAATGAAAAGAGTGAAAAACAAACTCTAAACAATGATAAAAACATAACAAGAGCACAGAAGAACACACACTAACTCACTTCTATTGAGATCTGATCGATTTTGTTCAAAAGATAAATACAGGGGATAAAGGCTCTGTAGGGAAAGATATTCACACAGACAACATGTAACATCCGACAACACAGCAGTGAACCACTGTATAGTGGTACCTGTTGCCCTCCACCACATCAATGAGGTCATCGGCTGTTGCATCACAGCGCAGTGTGATGTCAGCATTGTGGATCCTGTATTCTGCAAGAATGGTCCGGACTGAGTCCAAATCCAACGAGGACTGCGGAACCTAGAATGGGAATGAAGAGTGGAAATGAGGTGTATAAGTAAACACAAACACACACACACACACACACAGGTTGGGCTCACCATGGTATTGAGATTAATTCCACCTTTATCTTTCTTCTTGAAGTAAAGATTAGGTGGCTCTTTGTTGAGTCTAACAAGAGTACAAACCAGCATGTAGTACAACACATACAACTGACATCCCTTTAACTGCTCGAAAGCACATTCATACTACCCCAGAAGGTACGCACTGCACACACAACCTTACACAGTGTTTCTGACTGATTTCAACCACAGAACACCCACTGAAGAACACCCACTAAAGAACACCCACTGAAGAACACCCACTGAACAACACCCACTGAAGAACACCCACTGAAGAACACCCACTGAAGAACACCCACTGGAGATCTGCCTACCTGATTCCATAAGCCTCCAGCTCCCTTTCAATAATTCTCTTGTGTTCCAGTGGCTTGAGGACATCCAGGACTATGAATATGAGACTGCACGTCTTGGCAACAGCAATGACCTGCCTCCCTCTACCACGACCATCCTTAGCTCCTTCTATGATCCCAGGCAAGTCCAGGAGCTGTTGAATATAAAAGGCACCACTGCTGGCATGTGACCATGTTCAATACAGGATATATACAGCATGTACAGACACACACACACACACACACACACACACACACACACACACACACACACACACACACACACACACACACACACACACATAAACACACACACGTACACACACACACACACTCTCACACACACACACACACACACATACATATGTACATATACTGTAGATTTCTTCTGACATCTACCTGTATTTTGGCCCCCTTGTATCGAATGACCCCGGGGACAGTGGTCAGCGTGGTGAACTCATAGGCAGCCACTTCCGAATACACACCAGCGAGATTGGTCATCAGCGTCGACTTGCCGACAGATGGGAATCCTAAATTACAACAATCATTGGGTTTACTACATTGAGCACCAAATTAATGATTCTTACCAACAAATCCAATTCGAGCATCCCCTGTTTTGGCTACATCAAAACCTATTACAAGCAAAAGTTGGCAATGACACATACGGATGTTGTGCACATACACAAGTACACACACACACACACACACACACACACACACACACACACACACACACACACACACACACACCTTCACCACTGCCCCCTCCACCTCCTTTCGGTTCTATATTAATTCTCTCCTGAGCTTGGCCAGTCGAGCCTTGAGCAAACCGATATGGTTCATAGTGGCCTTGTTCCTCTGTGTACGAGCCATCTACACAAGAGGGAACATACAGTGAAACAGATACAGGCTTTGAAATGTTATATAGTCGAGAAATGGTCCTGAAAAAAATGCATGAGTACATTAATTAATAATCTCATTCAAATCCTTAGTATTAGTACTGTTTATCTCATCAAAATATCTCAAATACTGTCAGTTGCTCTTCATTCGTATAAAAGACCCCGTGTGGTATGTTTAAAACTCACTTCGGCCTCAATTTCGGCAATTCTTTCCAGTATAGTGGGCATCTCTCTCAGTCGACGGGGATAATCCTGTAATAATGGCCAGTACACGAGTCAGCCGGATCACGTGACCGATTGCGGAAGGTTGGCGGTAATCCGAAGCAGAAAGATGGTATTGTTTCTCATGAAATGGAGTATCTGTGGTTTACTTTGTTTTGAAGTGCTTATGCCGCAGTCATTTATTTTGTATTGTTAGTCTAAAAAGCGCGGTCTAAGTTTGGAGGAGAAAAGACAACGCATGCTTGAGATATTTTTCGAAAAGGTAGATTGTCCTCATTTTGTAGACGTAGGGAAAACATCAGCTGCTTGATGTAATTATATAAATCATCTCTCGAATTTTCAGAAAGAGTTCTTCTAAAGGAATTAGAGAAGATAGCTCCAAAGGAAAAAGGCATAAGTATATATTTAAGATGCATACCACTCCTTAATTAATACCAATCACATTTCATTTGAGTCTTCCTCATAGCTTCCATGTCCGTGAAGGATGTTTTGCAGAGTTTAGTGGACGATGGACTTGTTGATACGGACAGAATTGGAACATCAAACTACTTCTGGGCATTCCCCAGCAAAGTTGCAAACACTGTAGGTGAAAGTGCTGACACTGAATCTGGTTCAATGACTCCAGCTCAATTTCAACATAAGACTACATGTTTTGTTGAATATGACTGTAGACTTTGTTGAATACCCTTTCACTTCAATTAGAGAAAACAGAAGCTGGTGCAGTTGAGAGAGAGACTTACTGATGTGAAGAAGAGACGTGTGACCTTAGAAGAAGCAGTGTCCTCTGCAAGAGCGCTGCGTAAAGATACAGTGAGTCAGTTTCACCATTCAGCTAGGGTCAATGACATGCAATACACTCTGTGTTACACTGTGTTTATTTAGCCATCATTAGTCTGCACAAACGATATGTGTATTGATCGTTGTGATGTGTGGATGTTGTTGAGTTTACCAGTTCTGTGTGTCTTCTTCTTTGTCTCGACGTGAAGGATGAGCGGGATGACCTTCTGAAAGATTTGACGGAAAAGAAAAGTTTACATGCAAAACTGTTGTCTGAGCTCGAGGAATATAAATCTTGTGATCCCGAACATGTGGAAAGCCTGAGTGAGCCGTTTATTATTAAGAAACCTCTAGTCATACTGAGTGCATCTTTGCAAGGACTGTTAATTGAAGGATATTCAGGTTCCTTTGGTCTACCAAGTTGGTCAGACCATGCTTGTGTACCAGTATAGATAGTTTTCATGGACACATCATCAGTAAGGATTTACAGTCAATAGGTTGTTACAATGGTGATGTGCTCGGTCCTCAGATGTCCTCACTTACTGTCCACTTGTGTAGTTTACTGTCACATTCTTGTCTGGTGATCCTGTAGGACAAGACACTAAAGTAGCGGTTGATTCCGCCAACAGATGGACTGGTCAGTATATATTATAATAATAATGTATATTATTGTTCAATGTATGGTTGTAATGTGTACATGCAGTACATGCTGTGCAAATCATTCACTTGAGGTTGAATGCAAACGAAATACAGTAACTATTTTCCTTTTTTTTTTTCCAGATAATATATTTTCCATCAAGTCATGGTGCAAGAACAGGTTCTGTATCGAAGAACCAGTTGTCAACAGGCAGTTTGGCATACCAGAGGACCTGGACTATGTCGAATAGCTTGCATGTGTATGGTATACATGTATGTGTGTACTTTGACTTATTTGGACATGTGGTATGTGTGGCACATGCCCAATGAATTGTATTGTTCAACTTCCTGTTATTGTAGACCATTGTTGTTGTGAATGTGATTGAACTCTGAAAGTATTCACGTTGTATGGGCATCAGTCATTCAACAAAGAAGTAATCAATGGGACATACATAGTTGAATTATAACTTCCTACGATTACTTTATTCTTATATTAAGGTTACATTTTGTATAGAAAGATGATATCCACTCCAGGGCTGGAGCCAGCTCGTTTTAAGTGGGGAGGCTAGTGAGGCTTCTGATGCTAGACTCTCACTCAATTTTCCAAATAGCTATAAGCTGACGAATGGAGTGTATATATATGCTGCACTACTACAAAATGGAGTCAGTATGGTTGTAAGGTGGCAGTCTACTACAGCGTCGACTGCAACAATGCTCGAGCGATTCAAGGTATTAACTCAAACTAGTCTTGAAGACAAAAAGTGGGGCGGCTATGGCCCCCCTATGGTGCTGGCCCTGCACTCAGATGCCATCATCATCATCATCATGACAAGATGATGTTGATGAAGATGATGGCAACAATGGAAATAATTAGTTAAAGTTGTTATTATTAAAGTACATTGCAGGACAAGTATATATATACAGTATGTTGTAAATATTATACATGCAAAGATGTATAATCAAACACAGTGTACACGTGTGTGTGTGTAACACAGAGTTTATGTTGTAGTATGGAGTCTGTAATCTTTTATATCACCAGTAGAATTGCTGGTGTGGTCACTATCGATGTCGGTTTTACCTGGTAATTCAGGACGTTCGCTGGGAGAACAGCATTTACAGCCTCTCCAAACTTGGAAAACTCTGTCCTTCACCTCATCAATAATCCACATTAATAGCTCACACACGGACACAATACTGGCTCCAATGAAAAGTCCCATTTGTCCTCCAATGTCTGAAACAAAATCCCCAGGACCATAGGCAATACTCTCAGAGATTTGCGTTACCGAAAATGACGAGAAGTGTATTGTCACAGCAACTGTGTCACTGAATGATCCAGTTGTGACGTTTTGTCCGACTGAAGGAGCTCTAAAAGTGGGCGATAGAGTGTATGACAACTGAGCTGTATACTCGCCAGCCACACACTCTGGAGGACAGAGACTGTTGAGGTCACGATCGGAGATATCACTGAAGAACACTGCACAGAGGGTGCTGTTGACAGTACAGACAGGAAAGTTTGTGATGGCACTAGGAGGGGCACCTGGAGGGACACACCCACATACACTCAAAATTTGATCAATGCTCAATTCATTTCGACAGGCTGCAGCACTGTAGGTGGGGTAATATTTCAAAGATACAGAACGCGAACAAGAACCATATCTGGGTTCCAGGAGACTTCGATTGGTGAACTTGAGTCCCAAATAGCCCTCGAACCCAGCAGGAATGTAGAAAGCAGATTCAGAGGACGGAAACTGCCCTGGTGGATGAATGATGACAGATGCTCCATATTCGGTTATGTCGGTGTAAGCAGAGCTGTTTAGGTTGAGCCTTACATGCATAGCCTGTCTAGTGTTCATTGCAAGCAAAGACCCGTCGTCATTAGTGGTGTAACATAGGTGGAAATGTATCACTCTTGGAACAAACGTCAGCGAAAGCAAAGTGCAATCAATACCGTTGAAAGTACAGAAGGAGATAAATTCTTGTACACTTTGGCCTCCTTCGACGAATAAATCTGTAATCGATACGCTTCTCATATCTGGTGGAATGGATGATTCACAGGACACGTTTTCACCACTAACGAGGCGTTCTAAACAGCTGAAGTAACGAGTTAAATTTCTCCTAGTCAAGAAAGAATCCTTAATTGCGTTTATGCTGCAGATGGTGACGGCTGGAAAGCTGAGGTACCTGGCTTGTATAATGTCCACACTCGTCGACTTTCCAGCTGCTTCCAGACGTCTCCCTCGTTCAACGATGAAGAAAAGTAACCCGGAAAGAACGGAAATGACTACAAGGAGCCAAACTAAGCGTCTAATACACGACCTTCCCCTGAATATTCTAGCAACTCCGTGGGTGGTGGTATTCTCTATGTACTCTTTGAATCTCGTGGCGTCCTTACGAAGAAGTGCCTCCCTGTAAGCCGGTACTTTCTTGAGGCTGCCACTCGCTTTTCCTCCGTCTTCGCCCATGTGTCTTCCTAATTACAATCCATTCACCATCATAGAATCTATGGTATTATCGATGGCGTAACGGCCTTATGAACCCGAAACCTGAATAGCGCTGCTGTACTGGAGGAAGTCGTTCGCGGAACAGTCACGTGCTGACTGATATGGGGCGCCAAACTCGGCCAATTGGGATATTTTCGTAATAATGTGACAGGATATGAGAAAAGGGCCCACTTCGCGCATTATGTAAACTGTCAATATAGGGCAAAATCGGCGAACAGGATTTATTTCCGGCGAATCTCGATTATTGCATCATATGTATCTACGATGTTCACCCTAGCGTCTGGCCAAGTTTCAGATCAAGACTCCTTTCCTAGACTGAGAACGAGGCCCGAACATTTGAACGTGTCGAGAATGTTATCCGTACACGGAGTAGACCGGAAACGTAACGCGGACGTTATACGGTAACATTTACGGATTATGGGGAACCCCTGCAGGAATTTCCGGGCTAAGCCTTACGTACGGCTCTTTGGGAATGGTATGAATCCAGAAAGGGCTTGTTCTTTCGTGTTAACTAGCTGGGAGACCAGCTACGACGATAAGATTGACCGCTATTTCTGGATTCATTCCATTTATAAAGTCATAGAAATGGTATGAATCTACGTGTTAAATTTGCGGACTTTAGAAATGGTATGAATCCAGAAATGGCTTGTTTTTCTATATTAAACCAGCTGGGAGACCAGTTGTGGTAGCGTTATCACCAGATGCATCGTCAATAAAAGCGAACGAGACTACTATGGTTAGTACTACATTGGAAATGTCTACAAATGCTACGAGTGCAGCCGAGGACGTAAATTCGCTATTAGGCTTGAGTAGGAACGATCATAAGACTATGCTGGATGTTCCTTATAATTATTTCGCTACACACCATGAAGATTGGGGACAGGAAAGTGACGATTACGAGTCCCAGGAAATGGTGACCCAAACGTGAAGACAAATTCACCAATCAGAAGTTTCCTTCTCACCTAATAAGGCCCCTTACTCTTCGTTTTCATCATTGATCGTTGTATTAGAGTGTCCCAAAGATTAAGAAAATTTCGCCGAGCATGTGTATACGGAAAACGTTACATTATCTCGCAAAAAAGAATATTGTCTACTACGGTCACCCGCCATTTTAAAGTACGTCATATGTAATACGGTTGGTATGCGGAATGTACTTACTTTTACCGGAAGTGAATGTTTAACAGCGTGTATCTTAAAATTGCGGAATTCCGTAAGGGACAATTCAATCGATCGTAACTCGGAAACTATACTGGCTAGCGATGCGAAACAAACTGCAACAGGAAGTACATTAAATGCACTATAACGTAGGACAACAAACGGGAAATCGTCATCATGCGCGAAGTGGGCCCTTTTCTCATATCCTGTCACATATTATATCCTGATAATTTATATTATATATCTGGATATTTAATATAATATATTTGCACAATATGTGTAGATTTTTAGTTGGTGACATTGGTCGCATAATTATGGGGGCATTATTTGGGTAAAAACTCTGCCAATTGAGATATTTCATATATTTGGATATCCGAAATATCCCAATTACAGATTCTGTTTCAAACAAGAAATTGTGAATACATTTCATACGCTCTCTACCTACTGTGAATAAAATAAAACAAATGCAAGTACATAATGATATTGTTAGCTGAAAAGACAATATAAATAAAAAATAACACGCCACATCAAATAAATGTGTTTAGGAATATGGGTTAATGTAACAATATTTGAGTCTGCTGGCTCCACACTTTCATCGAGGAGTAGTCAGGTTGTAAGCATACTCTGCCTTGTTGTGCATTACAAGTTTGCCATCCACAAAGTAGAAACTGTCCGATTTGGTCTCAAAAGGTGCTTCCATTATTTCACGTTCTGGAACAAAAATGAGAATGGAAACTTGATCCAAACCATAACAGTGGTGAAGTACAAGCACATGACTACACACAGCTACACAGGATTACACAGGAACACACACACACACACACACACACACACACACACACACACACACACACACACACACACACACATACACACACACACACACACACACACACACACACACACACACACACACACACACACACACACACAAACACACACACACACACACACACACACACACACACACACACACACACACACACACACACAAACACACACACACACACACACACACACACACACACACACACACACACACAGCTCTCATAGACATACTTTGTTGTGCTGTTAATTCTGGAAGCTCGTAAATGTATTCACAAGTATTCTTTGAGTTTGGCATACAAAAGGGAAAATTGATCTCAAAGTCCTTAAGGCACAGTTCTCTGAAAAAGTGCCTCTCCACCATGGTGAAGTTTCTGACTTCACTATTTCCAACAGTGAACTCAACCCTGTCAGGAGAAGAAGTACCGTTAATCTCTGCATGAACGTGAATTGAAATCAGAGGCAAATTGCACCTGTGTTGAACCGTGGCTGGTTGGAATGTATATATGGTAGAACTTGATGAGATCACTTTAGCATGGTTAAATTCGATTAAAAAGTACACATATCACGCTCCACGTTTTCCTATTGTGAGATGCAGCGTGTCCCACGGGGTGCAATAAAGCCCAACACAGGTACACATATCAAGGGATTTATGTGTTATTCTTGTTTACTGTTGGAAATACAATAAGGTGCTGCATGCTGTTCCGGATATTCTGAAGGGAACACCGGAGACACTTCGAGGACCAAACTACACACACAAAGCTGGAGTGTATGGTGCTATGTAAAGAGACCTGGGTATTTTAATAATCCAAGTACACACAGACACTTACGTTGCCCCAAGTGCCTTTAGGTTCAAAAGTTGTGGAGGGAAATCATAACGAATGAACCTTCCGTAGTCTTCTTCCTGAGGTTCCTCCTCCTCCTGTTTCTCTCCTTCAGGTTTGGTTATCTCAAACAGCACCTGCTGGTCCTCCATGTTCCTCACTCTGAAACACACAAATTGGATATCAAACTTGTTGGCTGATCGCGGGCAGAGGTAATCTAAGAGTAAAGAAATGGAAAATTTACAAGATAAGTGACAAAATTTGTTGAAAACAAAGCAACACAAACTTTCATGGAGTCAACTCAAAATAAATATTATGAAAAAATTCACAGTTTAAATTAGTACAATAATTCATAAAGAATGTGAACGGAGAGGTGGAACATTAACCAGTAGAATAGTCATTTACATACATACTAATGCTCTATACAACCTACGTACATATGCACCTGTTACTGTGGCTGAATATACATACGTATAATAGAAGACTGAAGTTGAAATATACGTATTTTTATATTCGATACCACGAATGGTGAAAATTACAAGTACGTATGTCTCCAAGTTCAGCCACTGAGTTTGGGGTGATGTTGAGGTCACACCAGGCAAAGGTGACGTGGTCCATCTATTCCAGAAGGATAGCCCACAAAGTATCTAGCACTGAGCTCCCCGGTCACGTCGTTCTAATCTAGGGGATGTACAGGTTTATCTCAGCCTCAAAACTAAGCTTAGAATTGATACTTGAGCCCATACTCTCATGGGATACCTCAACTCTTGCTGAGAGCTGAAACTATTGATGGATAACAAGGGAATGTTAAGAAATAGCTATAAAATGGTACAACTTAAACAGGGAAGTATGTCCACAGCACTGGTGGACTACCCATCTAATCCACAGTCATTTCTAAATACTGTCTTGTTAGTAGCTAATAAGTTCTAACTTTGTCTACATGAGTTAAGGTAAGGTATGGGCTGCCTTAGGTTCACTAATATACACAAGTTCAGTACACATCAGTGTACTTTGGCTCGTTAAATTGGCCCTACAGCGTTTCTCACACCTTGAGTAGCACGTGTCAGGGACCGAACATCTTCTGGGGTAATGCAATCCTTCCTCTTCAGTTCTTCTTCTGATAGCGCTTTTCTCGATTTTGCCTGTCGTGCCAAATAACTCCCACTGCCGCTTCTACTCTTGCTGGATGACCCGCTCTTTTTGCTGGAATGATGTCCTTTCTCGCTCATACTGGATGCGCGTTGTTTGTCTTTGTCGACGCCCGCTGGAAAATGGAAAATATGGGCGTGGTCAATAGGTAATTGAAGGGAATCCCCCTCAAGCAAGCTCCGTGTACAGTATATCAGTACCCACTGTTTGCGGACAGAGAGATGCGTTGGTTTGCAGCTAACAAAAGCAAGCGCTTTGGAGAATGTGTATTTCTAGGATTTACCCCCGTGTGGGTCTTTGTTGTGTTCTTAATTGTAAAAACCGAACTGTATGAAGGCTTTACTTCAAGTGATTATCTTTCTTTGAGTGTGTGCCTAATGGTTCCCTGTTGGTTCTTACCAGTCTTCTTGGCAACAGAGAAGGAGAAAGTGGTTCCTTTCTTCGAGAGATACAGTATAAAGGCAAATATCTGGATAGCAATTGTATCTTATCTGGGAAACCACTTCTTCACCCACTACTTCTACACCATACTAGGTGTGCGCTACACCGGCCCACTAGCAGAAGGAGTACAGATCAACAGCGTCCCACTCTCCATGTACTTTATGACTCACGTTTACTTCCTGTCCTACCACACCCTGGCAACGTCGCTATTGAGAATAGTCTGGGATGTCCTCTCTCCTCTGCCACATATCCTGAAAGTGGTGACATGTGTTGTGTTTGTTGTCAGCTTGTCTATATTCACAGCTTTTGCAGAAACATGGACCATAGGACATTTCCCTTACTACACATATCCAGACTTTCACACAATGCTTACATATGGATCCTTCTTCTATAGTTTATTTCTCGTAGTGACCTTTCCACTCTTTTATAGAATTGATGAAAATCCAAACAAACCGTATCTTATTTTGCAGGTTGTTTTGGAAGCTTTTGGGGCATTTATGATTGTAATGTTACTGGCTGACATATGGCGTCTTGTCTTTGGAAATGTGTATCAATTTTCTCTAAAAACTACAATTCCCTATGCTGTTAAGGAATAGTGTTCATTGTTGATGATGTTTGTTTATTGTTTATTTGTTTGTTTTGCGTATTGTTGATTTTCTATCAAATTTGTGTATACTGTGATTGGAATTTTTGATAAAGGTGCAATGCATGTGACAAGGATAGGCTGATTGCTACATTTCATTGTAATTATGTAATTCACAGTACACCTGTGTATGACCTGTTAAGACAAAACAGTTTTGGTCGTTACTCCTTCAAGCTAATACGGTGAATTTTCAGTTGTAACCTGATGGGTCTCATCCGATGTCTTTGGCTGACACAAATATACTTTTATTGGCGGGGGAAGATGTTTAATAATTATTACGTAACGTGTAAAATAGCCACATAATAGCGTGGGATGAATTCTTCAGGATCTGCCTCCTTATTTGAACATCTGGTGTGCAATACATCATTAACGAGATAATTACGGAAGTGGTTGAATGACGTCATTCTGTTACCGCTTTTTATTGTCTTTCATTCAACACAAGGTTTAATATTGGTACTTGCCAAGAGGAAAAATGTCAACAGACTATGCCACCGAAATCCAAAGCGAGACCGAAAAACTACTGGCCGAACTAGGTCAATTCGCCACTGATACCTCGAATACTTCGAGTACTTCGAGTAAGCCTCACCCACCTCCACCCCCACCCGTGAGAACAGAAGCTAGTTCTGTGGTCGTGGTCAAGACCAAGAAGAAAGAAAGTGGTACTTCTAAACCACCACCTCCGCCAAGGCAGACCCAAGTCACTTCGTTCACTCTTCAAATTGGAAAGAAGACCAAAGGTCCTCCTCCTCCAGTTGCCCCCAAACCAAAGAGGCCTGAACCTCCACCTTTGGAAGAAGACATGTCGCGTACGAGCAGTATTTCCGGAGCTCCTGTCGGGCTGGTGGCCTACGGTCCTGGTCTGGATTCGTTTGAAATTGGTACCATGGGGAGATTTCAGGTATCGTGTCCCCAGGGTACTCGTGAACGAGATTTGGATATTTCCGTGTCAGGACCAACCGGTAAGAAGCCAGTGGAGATTGAAAGCTTAGGAAATGGGCAGTTTGCAGTGTCCTACCAGCCAGCATCAGCCGGGGAGCACACGGTCACTGTTAATGTGAAGGACGAGCCTATTCCTGGTAGCCCATTCACAGTCAATGTCCAGTATGCTTCCTTCACTGACAAGTGTACAGCAGAGGGTCCAGGGCTGGAGAAGGGAACGTCTGGTAAGCCGTGTAAGTTTGTTGTGAAATGCAAGGATGGTGTAGCAGCTGCTCGCCTCAGGATCCACATCCTCGGACCTTCCAAGGCAGAACCTGTGGACATGATTGAGGATGGTGACGAAAGAACCATCAATGTCACATATCATCCAACTGCCCCGGGTGACTACACTCTCCGTGTTTTGTGGGGAGATGCCCATGTCCCCGGAAGCCCCTTCACGGTCCCTGTTTCTGGAGATGTTGTCAATGATTCTCGCAAAGTTGAGATCTCCGGAGATGGCATCAACGGTGGAGAAACGCAAAAGCCATTGAAATTCTTTGTCCGCCCACTAGCCGGTTCGGGACCAGGCCCTCTATCAGTGAAAGTGTCTGGTCCTTCCAAACCCAAGATTGAGGCTGATGACAACCATGACGAAGGAATCCAAGTGACCTACTCGTGCCTGGATCCAGGGGAGTACAAGATCCATCTTCATTGGGGTGAGGATGAGCTCACAAGTAGCCCCTACACCGTTCTTATCGCTGGAGAAACAAGGACTGTCTCCCCTACAAAGTGCAAAGCGGTTGGGAAGGGGATTGAGGGAGGGAAGGTTGGCGAAGTGTGTCAGTTTAGAGTGGTCGTTGAAGATGATGCTGGACCTGGTCCATTAAATGTGTCCGTGCGCGGTCCGCACCCCCCTAAGCCAATTGAGATATCCAACAATGAAGACGGATCAATGAACGTTTCCTATCGCCCAAAGGCTCCCGGTGAATACAAAATTTCGGTGTTGTGGGGAGGACAAGACATCCCAGGAAGTCCTTTTTCGGCAGAAGTCACGGGAAAAGCCATACGAAATGCTAAAGATGTTCATGCCACAGGAGAAATGCTCAAAGGGACAAAGGCTCTCAGCCTTGGCATTGTTGATGTGAAGCCGGGGGAGAATGCTGGCCCTGGACCTCTCAGAGCACTGGCAGAAGGACCTGAAAAACCGGAGCTGTCATTGACAGGAGGTAACGACGGGACGTTCAAGGTCTCGTTCTGTGCTAAAGTCTCCGGTAAGTACAGACTCCACTTGAAATGGGGAGACGAAGATGAGCCTGAAGAGATTGCCGACAGCCCATTTGAGTTTGAAGTAACTGATGAAGATTAGCAACTACTTCAGTGGATTGCGCTAACAATGATCTGTAGTGTTCTAGTTGCCTATCTTATAACTGTGTTTTGTTAGATTTTTGTACAATAAAATTAAATCCCTCTTTGAGTAGAATTGAGTGTAGAATTTTCTTTTCCTTTATTTGCAAACTCAATCTGTGTATAGAGAATTTGTATGTGTACTTGTAGTGCGAATGATGCTCTTCAACTGATATGACCTCCAAATACGGTTGTAGCGGGGTATAGTAATTCATACGGTGTAGTATCCAATATAAATACATACTATAAGAAGTGGTTACATACGACAGTACAGTTGGTGCAGTGCGCGAAGACCTTGAAGGCACCGGCTGATAGGGTACGGTTTACATTCTGTGTATCTTCTTACACCGCTGTGAAGAAGGAGAGTTGATTGTCAAGGGAAGAATCCAATTTCGGCGAACAATCCTACCGGGGACCAGTAATGGCACTTTTGACCGTTGAGAGGAACACACCTTCCGTGGAGAGTACCACGGACACGGTGAGCCGAATAACCTCAGTGAAGTCCCGTGTGTGTTTGGGAGTGTGAGACCACTTGCCCCTGTGCGGTGTGCCTCGGGTGAGCCGTGTGGGGTGGGCCTAACGTGGAAGAGAGTCGTGCGTTCACATTTGGGACCGAACACGGATCGGACCACGTTCTCTCTCTCTTGGGGGTAAACACCCCGAGTATGTATATTTAGACAGCGAATATCTTTCTTCATTACGAGTGTTTCTCCGTGTTTGTACGTATCGACAGACTACTCATTAGCTTCTTTCAGTGCGAGTGCCGCTATTTTCACTCTCCAGTCTTCAAACGAGAATCGAAGTGAACCCCGTACCTCTCGCCCACCATACCCATCTTCCCAAGTATCACTCCTCTCTTAACCCCTCTACCGCCCATTCTTTATCATCTTTGGATGATGTACCCGCCTCACTGCACGCCCGTGTGGCTAACACAAAACGAACTGGTGTCCTGACTGTGTGTTACTGTTCACTATATCTCATTGTAAAGTACACACACATACAGTCATATGATATGCTATATATTATACTGGTACAAACTCAGTCTGTATGGCAAAACTTGATGTGTGTAGTGGGTACTGGGACACCGCTCCCAAGCTAGCACGGTGGTTGTCCACCAGGTGGATACTAAGATAACAAATTCTAACTATGCAATGGCTTGTATTTGTGAGTGGGTTTGTTGTGTGTGTGTGTGTGTGTGTGTGTGTGTGTGTGTGTGTGTGCAGTGTCTGTGGCAGCTCTGCTGCCTTTATTGTGTGAAAAGTACTAAAATGATAATTGGCACGAAGTGACATCACCTTCAGAAACCCATGTGTACGGACCTGAATAATATTGAATTCTACTTGGTATTTTATTACGTAGGTGTTGATGGTGTCTTTTCCTAGTACTGTGGTGACTGTATATGAATAGAACGCAGTAGGAATTATAAACATCGTCCCCTTATTATACAACCCTTGCTTGGTATACTGAATCAACATGCTTAGTATACAACCCTTGCTTGGTATACTGAATCAACATGCTTAGTATACAACCCTTGCTTGGTATACTGAATCAACATGCTTAGTATACAACCCTTGCTTGGTATACTGAATCAACATGCTTAGTATACAACCCTTGCTTGGTATACTGAATCAACATGCTTAGTATACAACCCTTGCTTGGTATACTGAATCAACATGCTTAGTATACAACCCTTGCTTGGTATACTGAATCAACATGCTTAGTATACAACCCTTGCTTGGTATACTGAATCAACATGCTTGGTATACAATCCTGCGATACTTAATTAATTAACACCTGCTTTGAAACAACATTCAGGACACACCACGAAGTGCTGGGACCTTGTCATACAGACATAATGTGTTTCCCACAACCTCTCCTTTGGTACAGACGTGTTGTCATCTCCTGGGCGGGGTGAACAGTTCCCTGTTGTGGGTACTTTGATGCTCCTGAAGCCAACGTTATGTGTGTGGAAATAGAGCAGTACGCGGTGGACGGTTGTGTGTGTGTGTGTGTGTGTGTGTGTGTGTGTGTGTGTGTGTGTGGTGTGTGTGTGTGTGTGTGTGTGTGTGTGTGTGTGTGTGTGTGTGTGTGGTGTGGTGGTGGTGGTGTGTGTGTGTGTGTGTGTGTGTGTGTGTGTGTGTGTGTGTGTGTGTGTGTGTGTGTGTGTCTTCCATATAACTTTACACGTGCTTGGTGTCTACCATTCTATATTTCTCTATAACCCTCACATACGTTTGTGGTTCCAATTCAGTATTCTTCTGCATAACCTTGTATTCCTAGATTGTATGCAGTGATCAGGCAAGTTTCAACATTTTGATTCAGTTTATGTTATACTCCACCACATATCTGTGTTATTCAAGTCCTGTTGTCATAGTAATTATCAAATCACGGTGTATCAATATTCTTTACAACACTTGAGCTGTATTATTAACAAGCACTGTTAGAGTGTATATGAAAAGTACATAAACACGTTAACTTCACATGGCTGTCAATGGATTCATGGGGAGTATAGGATGGTGTATTGAATGCATTTCTGGAAGGTGTTAAGTACCTTGAAGCAACATTGTGTTGGCTTTCTTACAAACCCATTGGAATAGTAGGATATGAGAAGGGTATGGGGAGGGTCTCTATTGCTGGAATGCAGAAATGCGGCATTGAATTTCTTGCAATTGTGAAGCCCTTCAACTGGAACGTCACCCACCACTGCACAGTGAGTGTGTGTGTGATCCTTCCTTTATTGTGTGCTACGCAGGAGACACATCCTCTATGTTGATAATAACATCACATACGTAGCCCTTTAGCTGACACATCAACCACCACTGTACAGTGTGTGTGTGATCCTTCCTTTATTGTGTGCTACGCAGGAGACACATCCTCTATCTTGATAATAACATCACATACGTAGCCCTTTAGCTGACACATCAACCACCACTGTACAGTGTGTGTGTGATCCTTCCTTTATTGTGTGCTACGCAGGAGACACATCCTCTATCTTGATAATAACATCACATATGTAGCCCTTTAGCTGACACATCAACCACCACTGTACAGTGTGTGTGTGATCCTTCCTTTATTGTGTGCTACGCAGGAGACACATCCTCTATCTTGATAATAACATCACATATGTAGCCCTTTAGCTGACACATCAACCACCACTGTACAGTGTGTGTGTGATCCTTCCTTTATTGTGTGCTACGCAGGAGACACATCCTCTATCTTGATAATAACATCACATACGTAGCCCTTTAGCTGACACATCAACCACCACTGTACAGTGTGTGTGTGATCCTTCCTTGATTGTGTGCTACGCAGGAGACACATCCTCTATCTTGATCTTGATTCTCTATGTCATAAGGTGCCTCCCCCACACACGTCTCTTTCAAGCTTGTTATTGTATTGATTGGATTACATCACTGTGTAACATGCTCCCTTATATGGTGCACATAGTGTGTTTGTACACCTCACCCTCGCCTAGCATGGTCTTTGTGATGTCAGACAATACAAGACTAATTGTCTGTAGAATATTATGCTGACTGGTATTGTGAACTTCAAACATGATTCATTCACTTATGTGTTCATGGGGTAGTGTTAGTGTCCGGAGTGGATGTGTGTGTGTGTGTGTGTGTGTGTGTGTGTGTGTGTGTGTGTGATCACTCTGCTGTGACATTTTCTCATTTTCACTGTGTGATCACCAAACCATGTGATCATCACATGACAATAACACAGTACTGTATGTGGATGATACCAAAGCCATGCAACCTGGTCGAGGGGAAACCGCTTTAGTTGGCTTCTATGTGGTGTATGTGCACTACAGGCTGTCCCCACTACAGGCTGTCCCCACTACATGCTGTCCCCACTACAGGCTGTCCCCACTACAGGTTGTCCTCACTACAGGCTGTCCTCACTACAGGCTGTCCCCACTACATGCTGCCCCCACTACATGCTGTCCCCACTACATGCTGCCCCCACTACATGCTGTCCCCACTACATGCTGTCCTCACTACATGCTGTCCCCACTACATGCTGCCCCCACTACATGCTGTCCCCACTACATGCTGTCCCCACTACATGCTGTCCTCACTACATGCTGTCCCCACTACATGCTGTCCCCACTACAGGCTGCCCCCACTACATGCTGTCCCCACTACAGGCTGTCCCCACTACAGGCTGTCCTCACTACATGCTGTCCCCACTACAGGCTGTCCTCACTACAGGCTGTCCCCACTACAGGCTGTCCCCACTACAGGCTGTCCCCACTACATGCTGTCCCCACTACAGGCTGTCCCCACTACAGGTGTGGAATGTCTCAGGTTGTTTTGGGGAGTGCTGCAGGGTCATAGTGTGTTGTGCCATCATTCCTTTGAAACTGTACACATCAGCTGACATGTATGTTCACGTGTTTGCAGTCACACTCACTTGGGTCTGCATATTTACTCAATGCCGTTGCAAGGAAGTCCATGAGATAAAGTGTGTGACCACCTATGACCCTGTAGCCCTGCAATTGGTTTACTCAGTGTACCATGGACTAGGGGGCTCTTACTAAAGAAGGGCTCTCAGACGGGGGCTCTTAAACAAGAGACTTCAACTGGAGGGGTACCTAAACTAGCGGGCTCTTAGACAGGGAAGGGTTCCTAGAGTACTGGGCTCTTACATTGGGAGGGGGCTTTTAGACTTGGGGGCTCTCAGGCTAAAGGCAGCTCCCAAATTAGGGCAGTAGTCAGAAAACTCTAGTTCTTATGTGATGTTTCACCTGGTAGAACAGCCTACGGAATCCTTGTATAACACGCCCTTTCCATTGTAGTCTTGCTCTGGGTTTGGATAGTAATGTATTGATGTGTGTCCAAATGTACACTCTGTATACAATAGAAGGTCACTATGTAAATGTACACTTGTATGTGTGGGCACACTTAACAAAATTGGTGCTTGAAAGTGCAGTATGTGTGTGTACGTGTGTGTGTGTGTGTGTGTGTGTGTGTGTGTGTGTGTGTGTGTGTGTGTGTGTGTGTGTGTGTGCATGTGTGTGTGCATGTGTGTGTGTGTGTGTGTGTGTGTGTGTGTGTGTGTGTGTGTGTGTGTGTGTGTTGTACATACTTAAAATATTACAGTAATCACATATGTAGGTGTGCACGTAAGTGGGTGGATGTGGGTGGATGTGGGTGGGTGTATACATTTATACACATCAGTCTCAGTGACTCATATCTGTAAGAGTGCCTGGGACAAACATATGTACCCTTGTAGTGAACAGACAACAAGCTATTTCCTTCCGTGTTCTTGTATATATGTGCTCCTTTGGTCCCATGTTGACACACAACTCCCTTTTGCTGATCTAACACTATTTCTCAGGCTGTTAGCAGATCTTCAGATCTTGCTACTCTACCCCACCACATCAAGGGCTTCCCATTCAACACCATATCAGTCATTACATCAGGTGATCCCAATGAATGGGCAGCTGTGAAGGTGCACCTATTTGTGGGGCAATGAGAAGTCTGGAGCAATTCTGTGTGGAGTGAGGGCTAACAGTCATAATATTTGTACACATACACACACTTGAATTCTCGTTAATTTATTATAAATTGCTTATTAGAAGTTGTTCAGTTGTTTCTCACTTGGAAGATTGTTTGTCAACAAGTCGTTCACATGTAACATTCACCTCTGTGGTACTCATCTTGTGGTCAATGTCAACCATCCCATATTTGAAGGACGCAAGTACATACATGCATGGTAGGAAATGAACCATGTGAGTATATTCAGTGAATGTTGAGACATCATGCTATGCTGTTGTGTGAGCACTGCGGAATGTGTGGGATGGGTGACTCTACATCAGTTGGTTTGGTTGATTGAATTTTTTATTACTATCAATGGCTGTAGTCTGTAATGTCTTGAGACAGTGAATAATGGGATTGCATGTACATATGTAAATATATACATATGTGTACCTATGTCATATATGTACATATGTATGTACGTATGTACATGTGTGTTTGTGTGTGTTTATGTACACCTGTACGTATGTGTATACTTATGTACATATGTATGTAGTTTCTGTACACATGTGCGTACATACACACTTATGTATATGTAGACACGAATACCTACGTATGTACAGTACATACGTATGTACATCTCACACACTCGTTATTCCCTAATATATCACTGTACATACGTGTTGGAGTATCTATGGTTTCGCACACACATTATCTCCTAGTTACTAAGTATGTGTGAACACATGGCAGGGTAGTTTAGTCAAGACCCTTCAGGAGCTCATTGCTACGATCCTTATTAGTACAAAGATGGATGAATGTTCACATAGCAAATATTATGTGCACATGTATGAGATTTGACCACAAAGGCCTTTCTAGGGTCCAAAACGCCCTTTGATCTGGCAAAGGCCTTCATCGTCAAATGCCATGCCGTTGCATATGCGTGTGTGCACATTTGCTACAAGCAGCTTGATATTGCCGTACCTTATGTAGAGAAGGTTATGGCTTGTTCTTGTACACTTAAAGTGTGTGTTTTGTGACAAGTATGTGTGTTTTTGACTTCTATTCAGTCTCTCTGTGATGGTACTTTCAGTTCTTCTGTGCTGTGTAGCCGTGTATTGCTCACAAAGCATTCATCTTCCTATTTCTGGCGTGTGTAAATGTACATACTTTC
This sequence comes from Chondrilla cf. caribensis, assembly GCA_964020155.1. Lineage (NCBI taxonomy): Eukaryota > Metazoa > Porifera > Demospongiae > Chondrillida > Chondrillidae > Chondrilla > Chondrilla cf. caribensis. Next base: position 6,028,802 of record OZ026548.1, read on the forward strand.
ATAGATATGTACGTATGTACGTTTGTCTCTAGCTCAAGACCAATTGTCAATTTTCTTGTGAAATTGTGTCTCAAACTTCTATTGTTATTAGTGGTTTCAGTATTGGTAATAGTGGTAGTGGTGGTGGTGGTGGTGGTGGTAGTAGTGGTGGTGGTGGTGGTAGTGGTGGTGGTAGTGGTGGTAGTGGTAGTGGTGGTGGTGGTGGTGGTAGTAGTGGCGGTGGTAGTGGTGGTGGTAGTAGTGGTAGTGGTGGTGGTGGTAGTGGTGGTGGTAGTGGTAGTGGTAGTGGTGGTGGTCTTGAATGTACCTGGATCCTGTTGACATAGTGTGTTTTTGGCTACTCAGGAAGAAGAAACTGAGACACTCTCTGGATCTTCTAGCCTGGAAGGGTTTGTAACAACAAGAAACTTTGCTATGTGTCTTCCACAACGCCACTGGACACAAATAACTCGAGGAGGTGGGTGTATGTACTGAATATGGGTGTACTCAATGTGTCTGCTAACCCTTGAGTTCACTGCACACCATTCGACATACGTATACGTGTATACTTACATCCCAGTTCCCATTCTCATTCCTCTTATTACTCTCACATCCCAGTTCCCATTCCCATTCCTCTTATTGCTCACACCTCCCAGTTCCCATTTCGAGTCCTCTTACTATTCACACCTCCCAGTACACTTTCCCATTCCAATTCATGCTATGTTTTCTCAATCTGCACTCGTATCCAGATCCAATGCATATCCATTTTCTGCTGCAAAAGCTGGTCAAAATGATGAGGCCAAGAGACACACTTAGAATGGTGAGTGTTGGTGCAGGTGACAAGATCTGTACATGTGTGTGGTGCAGGTGACAAGATCTGTACATGTGTGTGGTGCAGGTGACAAGATCTGTACATGTGTATGGTGCAGGTGACAAGATCTGTATGTGTGTGTGGTGCAAGTGACATGATCTGTACATGCGTGTGGTGCAGGTGACAAGATCTGTACATGTGTGTGGTGCAGGTGACAAAATCTGTACTTTTGTGTGGTGCAGTTGACATGATCTGTACATGTGTATTACAGCTATTGCAAACAATACATTTGTGAGTATTTCAAACACAGACATCCTAGTATACATATGTACATGTATGATATATCTTAACGTATGCATACGTATGTAAATAGTTACATTATGTTTGTTTACTTGTTGTTGTTGTTGTTGTTGTTCTTGTTTACAGTGTGTTGAACTGGAGAGGATACGAGACGCTGGTCTGAGGTACCTGGTGATTGTGACCACCCAGGGACAACAGGACACCGAGGAAGCCATTTTATTGGGGACAGAAATGACAGGAAAAGAGTGAGTGTTTCTCATCTCTCTTCTCTGAAAAGTGTAGTGGTCCAAATCACTGGAGAGAAATCCCTCCCTAGCTGGAGTGAATTCTTGTTAATCTGCCACCGCTTTATCCCGCAAACCTTTTAATCTGCCACAATTTCCCAGTACCAATATATAATACAAGTACCAATGAATATCCAGTTAATCTGCCAAGCTCATTAATCCACCATATTCTTCAAAATAGAATTGCAGCGGATTAATGAGTATTTACTGTATGTGATTGGAGGTAGCATTAATTATGAAATGTGGAGGTGCTATTATATATTTTGCTAGGAAAATCTTGAAGTACAATTTATATGTACATATGTACGTATGTAGACACACACACACAGACACATACACGTGCATACACACACACACACGGACACATACACGTGCGTATACACACACACACACACACGTACACACACACACACACACACACACACACACACACACACACACATGAGACACGCATCTTCATCGATGTAACTCCAAGTAATCAACCATGATATTGCTTTTTGGTGTCAAGTACGATATCTCTAGTGCAGTCATGTGATGGAATGTGTGTACATCACACCTTTCAGCCCTAACCGTGGTCTGAGATATGGGGTGATGTGCTTCTCAGCAACAGCTGCCATTGTGACTCTGGGAACATGTGGACATGCACCATAACACCGCATTCTTCCCTTGCTGTAGAGTGACCGTTGGTCTTGTTCTGCCTGTTTGGAGGGACACTCATATAAGATTAGACGGAGATGGGTAAGAACCTACATATGTGTCATACAGTACACATTCTACACAAAGTACATACAGTACATACAGTACACACAGTAAACACAGTAAACACAGTACACACGGTACATACAGTACACACAGTACACACAGCACATACTATACATAAAGTACACACAGCACATGCTATACATAAAGTACACACAGTACACTTTTAACAGTTGTGTTTTCTCTCTTTTATCTAGTGGATTTATTGTAACCACTGGAGACAGACATCATGTGTTCAAGACAACATCTGTACAGAGCATGTGGTGAGTGGTGTACGTTCACTTGTGTGTATGGTGTGTGCGTGTGTGTGTGTGTGTGTGTGTGTGTGTGTGTGTGTGTGTGTGTGTGTGTGTGTGTGTGTGTGTGTGATGTGCTTGTGTGTATAGGGTACGTTCATGTGTGCATGTGTGTGTTTGCTTTGGGTATCTGTTTCCATGTGTGTGTGTTTTCATGTGTTTCACTCCTCACACACACAAGACACACTTTGTGAGATCACCACACACACCCTCCCTTGCAGGACGGCCCTCCAGTCTCTGTACAAACTAGTGGATGTTGCCGTCCAGCAGAATTACTATGTACAGGGGCTCTCCCACACCTGGGTAGCGTGGTACGAACAGCAACTCACCAGAGACAGACTGTCACTCAACGAATGGTACGTATGTACATATGCTTCTTGTATGTATGTACATATGTACATACTTATACGCCTGACAGATGTACAGTTCTTGCACATGTATAGCTGATTGTTGCCTATTTTTGTTCATGTCCGTATGTACATGCATATGGTCAATTGTACATACAGTACATATATGCACGTACTATAGCTCCATAGTGTACATATATACATGTACGTACTATAGCTCCATGGTGTACATATATACATGTACTATAGCTCCATGGTGTACATGTTCACATACAGGTGGACGTAGTTACAATCTCCCACTGTTCTTTTGCAGGAACAAGACTGAAGACATTCATTCCACCTTTCCTGATTCCCTTACACTGATGTCAAGGTAAATACATCGACGTACATGATGTGATCAAAAAGTGTTGTATATACCAGGGTATGCATGTCATGTGGTCGTTGTTCATTACCTCACATTTGTTTGTCCACATACCCATGTACATATGTACCCATGTACATATGTACCTACGTACATGGGTTGGACCCCTCTTATAACAACTCTGCTACAGCGACTTTCTTGATATTCTGGTAATGAAGGAATGACCTCGACCAATTGCCGCAGTACTGCATTTGAAAATTGCCTTTTGAAAGAGATTCCTGCTGATGACGAGCAATTTGACCTTCACTACAAGAGATTTTCCATCTATATTTACGTACATCAGGGACTTTGTGAGCCAGTTGGCGTACTGTTTGCTGGTCCTCTTCCTTGTAGGAGGGACTCTATAGCTATCCAGCGACTTGTCATCAACAAGCTCCGTGAGATAATGCAGCTGGTCGACCTGGAGGAGGTGACCAGTAAGCAGATCAGGATGCGGCTGGAGGAAGAGACACAGCTTGATCTCACTAAATTCCGCAACTTCATCGATCAGACCATTCTCATGATCTGCGGGCAGATGGAGAAACCGTCCAAGATCAAGGACTACCTTTATCTGGTGAGTTACGATTGATGTTTCCCGCGTATGATACTAGACCATATTGCTTGCTCTTCAATTGTGTGGTAGGGATCAGAGTGGAACGCTACTAATTTCGAAGAATTGCAAAGCCTGGGGTGAGGATTGTGTCTGTTGTGTAGGATTGTGTAGGATTGTGAAGGATTGTGGAGGATTGTGGAGGATTGTGGAGGATTGTGGAGGATTGTGGAGGATTGTGGAGGATTGTGGAGGATTGTGGAGGATTGTGAAGGATTGTGGAGGATTGTGGAGGATTGTGAAGGATTGTGTAGGATTGTGTGGGATTGTGGAATATTGTGGAGGATAATGTGGGATTGTGGAGGATTATGTGGGATTGTGGAGGATTGTGGAGGATTGTGGAGGATTGTGGAGGATTGTGAAGGACCGGGGAGTGTAATGAGGTCATGTACTAGAAACAGTAGAAATGTCATCCCGTCATCACTACATACATACATACATATTTCTCATTACAGAGTGAAATACATCTTGAACTGCACAAGGGAAATTGACAACTTTTTCCCTGACATGTTTTCTTACAAGAACATCAAGTAAGTGAAACAACAGAGGGAGGACGAGGTGTCAAAAGATCATTTGTAATTTTTGGTGGAAATTGTACAACGTACATATGTAGATCTGTAGTCATCCATTTATGTGTTACATACATATGTCTGTCATAAGCGTTGGTACTAGTGAGGTCCCAAGCAATGTAAAGTGTCTATGTACTAATAATAGTGAGGTCCTAAGCTAGCAGTGGTGTGTTGTTATGTGTGTCTTTGATCCTTCACTTCACAGAGTATATGACAAGGAGGACTCTGACCTCATGAGACACTGGGACGATACCTTCCGATTCATTGCAGAAGCAAAGTACGTATGTACATACACCACATGCACACACACATACACACACACACACACACACACACACACACACACACACACACACACAACACACACACACACACACACACACACACACACACACACACACACACACACACACACACACACATGCACACACACACTATATTTGCCTAATTTCTCCTTATGTATGTTATGTGTGTACTTTAAGGTGATGGGCCTTTGTTGTTTTCTGTGCTGCACAGGAACAAAGGCACAAAGATTCTTGTTCACTGCAGGATGGGAATCAGTCGCTCAGCAGCTACAGTATGTGTGTGTGTGTGTGTGTGTGTGTGTGTGTGTGTGTGTGTGTGCGTGTGTGTGCTTGCGTGCGTGTGTGTGTGCATGCGTGTGTGAAAGCCATTCTGTCACCATGTCAGTTCTTTCAAGTTCCCATGTCTACACACACACCAACAGGTGATGGCGTACCTGATGAAGATGTACTCCATGACCTATGAAGACGCCAGGTCCTTTGTGAAGACCCATCGATCCTGTGTGAACCCAAACCCCGGTTTTGTTCACCAGCTGAAGTCCTATGAGGGCATACTGAATGCAAGGTTAGAATGAGTGGACGTGTGTGTGCACACAACTTGCTTTGTGAGTACCGGAGTTAGTACACACTCCTGGTCAGTACACACTCCTGGTCAGTACACACTCCTGGTCAGTACACACTCCTAGTTGGTACACACTCCTGGTTGGTACACACTCCTGGTTAGTACACACTCCTGGTTAGTACACACTCCTGGTTAGCACACACTCCTGGTCAGTACACACTCCTGGTTAGTACACACTTCTGGCTAGTACACACTCCTGGTCAGTACACACTCCTGGTTAGTACACACTTCTGGCTAGTACACACTCCTGGTTAGTACACACTCCTGGTTAGTACACACTCCTGGTTAGTACACACTCCTGGTTAGCACTCACTCCTGGTTAGCACTCACTCCTGGTTAGTACACACTCTTGGTTAGTACACACTCTTGGTTAGTACACACTCCTGGTTAGTACACACTTCTGGTTAGTACACACTCCTGGTTAGTACACACTCCTGGTTAGTACACACTCCTGGTTAGTACACACTTGTGGTTAGTACACACTCCTGGTTAATACACACTCCTGGTTAGCACACAGTCCTGGTTGGTACACACTCCTGGTTAGCACACACTCCTGGTTAATACACACTCCTGGTTAGTACACACTCCTGGTTTGTACACACTCCTTGTTGGTACACACTCCTGGTTAGCACACACTCCTGGTTAGCACACACTCCTGGTTAGCACACACTCCTGGTTAGTACACACATTGTATTGATGTGGCATGCATGTTGTAGTGAGTTTGACGAGAATTACTGAATTTTTCCGCATTAGGAACAACCCGCTGTGGGGAGCACAGGCCAACATGCGGACCAAACATCAACGTTCTCGCTCTGATCCCGACTTGAAAGGACCCATCGAGAACCTCCTCCAACCTCACTTGGCCTTGAATTTGCCACTTGGGAGCACGCCCAATATTGACAAGGTGGGAGCACCCGAGGGGCGTGACCACAGGAAGGACACACCCTCCACCAGCAAGATCACCATCAGTCGTACGGTGTCCACCCCTCAGTGCGTCCAGGATGCCAAGAACCTCCATCTTATGACGTTCCTGGCATCTCTGCCCAGCGAAGAGGAAGACCAGGGGATTACAGAGAACACCACTTCCGAGAGCACGTCCAACTTTTCGTCTCCGATGAGCCTCACACCTCCAGACAAAGAATGTTACCTGAATGCAAAGAAACAGACCTTGAAAATACTCTCGGAAGCTGTGAACGATTGCGAAGGAGAGGAGACGGAATTGCTTGGAGTTCCTGGACACCAGGCAGACCCTAGGGTGGATCGAAGAGGCTCAGCTCCTTTTCTCACTCCCAAATTGATCCGTGCCAGTAGCACCAAACAAGATCCGTTTTTTCAAGGAAAACGAGCATCAGTAGCCGATGTTCTGATCACACTAACTAATGAAGATAACATGCTAGTGAATATTGTCTCCGACTCTCGTCTGTCTGTTGATGATGGTATCCAGGTGATTGGCGACCTTGACAACCATTCAAGTGAAGTATTAGACTACGAAGAAGAACTGCTGCTGGAGGGAATCAATGGGGGTGAGGTTGTGGAGACAGAAAAGCAAACCAAGCTGTCCCTATCTCACTCCTTTCCCGAAGAACTAAACTGTTCAACATCGGAGGAGCAGACCCCATCGAAACAACAGCACAGGCGTTCCCGTTCCGAAATCACATTCGAAGATTTGGACATCAAACCTGAAGAGATGGACACCTCTGATGCACCTGTTTTCGAGCCTCAGTTTAAAGGCGTTCAAGATACAGTGAAAATGATTGAGACACTGTCATCACAGGATTCATCACAGGATTCATCATTGAAAGTTTACAAGAGGGTTTACAGTGCTCCGAGCTTAGCGACAGTGTCCACTACTGCACCAATCACCATTGGTACAGGACCACAGGCCCTGAGACCATCGTCCAGGGCTTCCAATCGGAGCGAAATCATCGAAGAAGACGAAGGAAGCGAAGAAGAGGAGACATGTGCCTTCAACATCACTGACATTGGCGATCCTACCTCACCAGCTCCATCTTCACCCGTTCAGTATGTCAATACTCCCAGAGAAGAACCAACAATTCGGACAGATGTTGGTGTGGAAGAGGATCCCGAGGTCACACCAACCAATCAAATTGTAGATAATCTTCAAGAAACACAACAGCCAAAACGCTGGGAACCCTCACACACTCGCAGCCGCTCCAACATTGAGACCAGCAACGTGAGGGCGTTGATCAACTCACTAGAAGAGAAAGCGAGATCAGGATCATTCGGGAGTAGGAACTTCAGCCGAAGCACAAAGGAGTCCAAAGGTGAAATGGAGGACAGTGTACAACTCTCCTCGGAAACACAGAGTGTGTGTAGCGACCATCTAGAGAGTGATGTTGGAAGACCGTGCGGTTTAGACCATCCTCAAACAGGGTCACAAGTTAAGAGAGTGTTGAGCATGTCTTCGCTGGGCAGTGGAGACAGTGGAACGTCGTTCTACGCCCTTCAGCGGAGCGGCAGTAAGAGAGACAGCGGGGTGCTGATGGTCCCTGGTTCATTGCCCAGTGTCATACCCGAAGGTGCACTTCCTCAAGACTCCACTGTTGATGTTGATGCAACTTTGAAGAATGGGGAAGAACAGAAGGTCCAACTGGACACAGCTGTTGAGGAGAAGGAAGAGCAGAAGGTCCAACTGGACACAGCTGTTGAGGAGAAGGAAGAACAGAAGGTCCAACTGGACACAGCTGTTGAGGAGAAGGAAGAACAGAAGGTCCAACTGGACACAGCTGTTGAGGAGAAGGAAGAACAGAAGGTCCAACTGGACACAGCTGTTGAGGAGAAGGAAGAACAGAAGAACCAGCCAAATGCAACTGTCAACCACACAGAAGAACAGAAGGATCTCTCAGACACCGACAGTGTCACTTCTGTTCTAGAACTGATGCAGAAATTTGAATCCAAACCTCACATTCCCGAACAAGTTCGTCACACGTTCTCCTCTTCCCCTTCATCCTCAAGTCTCTCAAAGATACTAACGGGAGGAAAGACAGACTCGATCTCCCCCATGCTGTCTGACGAGGAGCGATCAAAGTCCGGCAGCCCTTGTCCCTCTGGCACTGGAATGACATCTGTAGAGGTCCAGTAGATGTGGTTGCGTAGTTATGGTTACCATCATCGTGGTAACCAGTTTTCAATCAACTTCGATTATCTGTTGTGTTGTCGTGTGTTCTGCATATTACACATTGTACCCTGTCCCAGAATTCAGTATGTACATAATTATTAGTACATACAGAACAACTCTGTGTACATAAGAATACTAAGGTTGTTTCTTATTGTGTGTACAAAATCTTTATCTCACTCTAGTAACCAGAAATTTATTTATTTATCTATGCCTGTAAAAAATCACTATTTAATTCCATTGCTTAAAATTAATAATTTTTGTTCTTCGATATACATTTCAACCCCACCAATACAATGTCATAAGATGGAAGGTTTAAACTAAGGTCATCTGCAGGCCCTACCGATGATAGACAGGGTGCAAAAAAGCGTATTCGATACAACATCCCAGGGGAAAACTGTTTCAAAGTTTAACCATTAATTTTTATTAAGAGTGGATGGGGATTTCCCGAACCGCTACTTTAAAATGGCTTCGCTTTTGGACAAGGACGTTGGTAGTGAAGAGGAAAAGGACTCGCTTCTCCACTCGTTACTTTTAGAGGTAAATTGGGTTTGACAAAAAACTTGTTATGCAGCTGTTGACCTTGTGGAAGCCATTATATCAACATAGCCCGTACCGTTTAGACCAGGCACATACAGCCACCAGTACCGTCAATATTTCGTGTACGTCTTCATTGATGTTCCATTTGCACAGGAAGCAATCAGAAGCAAACTTGGAGGAACTACCTCTTCCTCTTCACAGGAACCAATTGGGACAAGGATAGTCCCAAAGCCAGGTAAGCCGTCCTCTGTTGTACCCAGTGCTGTACATGTGGTCTCCGTTGTACCCAGTGCTGTACATGTGGTCTCTGTTGTACCCAGTGCTGTACATGTGGTCTCTGTTGTACCCAGTGCTGTACATGTGATCTCCATTGTACCCAGTGCTGTACATGTGGTCTCTGTTGTACCCAGTGCTGTACATGTGATCTCTGTTGTACCCAGTGCTGTACATGTGATCTCTGTTGTACCCAGTGCTGTACATGTGGTCTCTGTTGTACCCAGTGCTGTACATGTGGTCTGCTCCTCGTGCAGTTACGGAGGTGTCTGTGTGATCGCACAGTGTACACTTAATCACACAGTGTATGGTTGATCACATGGCGTATCAATCACACTTTGTATCAATCACAACGTACACTCAATCTTCTCTCACTGGTAGGATTGTGCTTGAAGACGGTGACAGATGGAGAAGAGAAGGTGTTCATCAATGTGTGCAGATCTGAACTGGTAGGGGCCTGTGGGAATGACTGTTAGGATCTGGTAGTGACTGCCAGAGACTGGTATAAACTGGTGTAGACTGGTGTAGACTGGTATAGACTGGTGTAGACTGCTAGAACATCAACTATCTTCAAGACCCCCCATCCTTTCCGATGTGGTCTCCCCTTTGTGCAGGTTCCTTGTCCTCGAGATGTGTCCGATGAAGAGTTGATCCATATCATTGAGACGAATGATGCCATGAAGTTTAGGGTCCCGATGAGTCTTGGAGAGCCTCATGCTGAAGTTGATAACGGTTTGTGAGGGACCACAAGATTTGACACCTGTTTATATGGGTAACGAACTGTACTGTATATACTGGTGAACACACACCACACACATGCACACACACACACACACACACACACACACACACACACACACACACACACACAAACATGCAAACACAGCACACACAGGTACACACACACGCACACAGGTACACACTGTACACACACACAGGCACACACACACACACAGGCACACACTGCACGCGCACACACACACACACACACACACACACACACACACACACACACACACACACACACACACACATGTCATCATCTTATTTTAAGTGGGGAATCACTTACCTGGGCACTCAGCACCCCCCCCCCCCACACACACACACACATGCACAGATTTATGGATATTCCTTTCTTGTTAGCTGGAAGGGGCTGTACAGCTTATGATGTCATTATCAATGACAAATTTTATTCATTAACTCAAGAAAGACCCCTCCTCCTCAACTTCTTGTTCACTGTTGTACTGGAAGGACTGGAACAAAAATATAACTTGCTCTTGTCTCGAGGTTTGTTTGTTCTTGTATCCAAGTAGGTTTGCACATAGGCTACTTTAGCACACACTCCTGGTCAGTACACACTCCTGGTCAGTACACACTCCTGGTTAGTACACACTCCTGGTTAGTACACACTCCTGGTTAGTACACACTCCTGGTTAGTACACACTCCTGGTTAGTACACACTCCTGGTTAGTACACACTCCTGGTTAGTACACACTCCTGGTTATCACACACTCCTGGTTATCACACACTCCTGGTTAGTACATACTCCTGGTTAGTACATACTCCTGGTTAGCACACACTCCTGGTTAGTACACACTCCTGGTTAGTACACACTCCTGGTTATCACACACTCCTGGTTAGTACATACTCCTGGTTAGTACATACTCCTGGTTAGTACACACTCCTGGTTATCACACACTCCTGGTTAGTACATACTCCTGGTTAGTACACACTCCTGGTTATCACACACTCCTGGTTAGTACATACTCCTGGTTAGTACACACTCCTGGTTAGTACACACTCCTGGTTAGTACATACTCCTGGTTAGTACACACTCCTGGTTAGTACACACTCCTGGTTATCACACACTCCTGGTTAGTACACACTCCTGGTTAGTACACACTCCTGGTTAGTACACACTCCTGGTCAGTACACACTCCTGGTTAGTACACACTCCTGGTTAGTACACACTCCTGGTTAGTACACACTCCTGGTCAGTACACACTCCTGGTTAGTACACACTCCTGGTTAGTACACACTCCTGGTTAGTACACACTCCTGGTTAGTACACTCCTGGTTAGTACACACTCCTGGTCAGTACACACTCCTGGTTAGTACACACTCCTGGTTAGTACACACTCCTGGTCAGTACACACTCCTGGTTAGTACACACTCCTGGTTAGTACACACTCCTGGTTAGTACACACTCCTGGTCAGTACACACTCCTGGTTAGTACACACTCCTGGTTAGTACACACTCCTGGTTAGTACACTCCTGGTTAGTACACACTCCTGGTCAGTACACACTCCTGGTCAGTACACACTCCTGGTCAGTACACACTCCTGGTTAGTACACACTCCTGGTTAGTACACACTCCTGGTCAGTACACACTCCTGGTTAGTACACACTCCTGGTTAGTACACACTCCTGGTTAGTACACACTCCTGGTTAGTACATACTCCTGGTTAGTACACACTCCTGGTTAGTACACACTCCTGGTTAGTACACGCTCCTGGTTAGTACATACTCCTGGTTAGTACATACTCCTGGTTAGTACATACTCCTGGTCAGTACACACTCCTGGTTAGTACACACTCCTGGTTAGTACATACTCCTGGTTAGTACACACTCCTGGTTAGTACACACTCCTGGTTAGTACACACTCCTGGTTAGTACACACTCCTGGTTAGTACACACTCCTGGTTAGTACACACTCCTGGTTAGTACACACTCCTGGTTAGTACATACTCCTGGTTAGTACACACTCCTGGTTAGTACACACTCCTGGTTATCACACACTCCTGGTTAGTACACACTCCTGGTTAGTACATACTCCTGGTTATCACACACTCCTGGTTAGTACACACTCCTGGTTAGTACATACTCCTGGTTAGTACACACTCCTGGTTAGTACATACTCCTGGTTAGTACACACTCCTGGTTAGTACATACTCCTGGTTAGTACACACTCCTGGTTAGTACATACTCCTGGTTAGCATTCAATCCAAGATAGTTTGCACAATTTGCCATGAGAATGTACATATTCATTGCACACAGTTGAATGATACACAGTCAGACCTCTCTCAACACCACTGCTCAAGGGGAGGGACTCCTCACAGCAGCATGTCTTGTGGGTGATGGTATTCAGTTGTAATGACATGAAATGAGGAACCTAAGGGTGGCGTTTGGTATCACACCGGCCTTGTGGTATGTGCATGTGTATACAAGGTGTGTGTAGGTGTCGCCCTTCTGATCTAGGTTTGTATTGACACAGAGAAGTGTTTCCTTGTTACCACGTATGCTTCACCTCATTAGAATGCAAAGTGCTGAAAAATCGCAAATCGATGGGCTCATTGCAAGAGCAATTTGTTCGCCAGGCACCGAAGCCAACTATTGTGGAGGTGGATGGTAGCCATTCAGATGCCAGAAAGAAGCAGCCTCTAATATCCAAAGTGGACCAAGGTGTGAGGTGAGTGCCCATCCTACCTGAACTGGACATACACTGACATGCACTGACATGCACTGACATGCACTGACATGCACTGACATACACTGACATGCACTGACATGCACTGACATGCACTGGTACATCACTTGGTCTCACTGTAGCACTCTGGTTCCAGAGCCAAAGTACACTATCATTAGAGAACCACCTGAGGGTGTTGTGGAGTTCTTGGTGATGGAGGTGGAGCTCCCAGAAGTGGTGAGTGTGACCAAGTGTGTACTACATGAGTGTGACCAAGTGTGTACTACATGAGTGTGACCAAGTGTGTACTACATGAGTGTGACCAAGTGTGTACTACATGAGTGTGACCAAGTGTGTACTACATGAGTGTGGCCAAGTGTGTACTACATGAGTGTGGCCAAGTGTGTACTACTTTGTTCAAACACGTCGATTGTAAGAATATCCTTCTACCACCAAACTCATTCACTCACATCAGAGACATCCTTGTACCACCTAACTCATTCACTCATCTTAGTGATATCCTATACTATGTTCGAATATAGTCTTTATAGCATGTTGTAGGTATGTATTCAGATCGAATAACTTGTCCATGTGATTATGCAATGTTTAGCTGTTATTTCACAACAACACTACACCGCACAAGGTCAGTTTGGTGGTGTGCATTGCTGGTGTGATTTTGTGCTTTTTGTCTCTTGTTCTTTCAAATGTGCTAGAGTTCGGCAGGCAACATATTACTGGATGTGGGTGAGGACCGTGTTGTCATGGCAACCCGCCCTCGTCTCTATCGTCTTGACGTGGATCTTCCCTTCTTCTTGAACACGGAAGAAGTTGGAGCTCAATTTAACAGGAGCACAAAGGTACGTGCACGCACAACACAGCATCCAATCAGCTTTCACTATTCCTCTGACATGCTGTGTGCTCTTTAGGTTCTCAGCGTGACACTCCCTGTGTTGGGCCCAGCGCCATATTGACCGGCTTCACTTACCATGACGCTAAAGCCCCTCTTTGTCCACCATGACGCTAACAGCCCCTCTTTGTTCACCATGACGCTAAGCCCCTCTTTGTTCACCATGACGCTAACAGCCCCTCTTTGTTCACCATGATGTTATCATGCAATGTTGCATGTCCACCACGACGTTAACACAGTTAGGTTTTTATTCATTTGTTCAATGTCATACACTTAACATGTCAAGTGTAACACTGGTAAATTATTGTCACCAAGGTAACAAGGTTTGCGTGTGGTGTGTAATTACGACACCAAATGCAAAGACAGATTGTGGTCCTCGTGCCGTTTTGGACCTCCTCAGTGACTCCTCCACCAAGGTCAATCTCCCGGAGGGGGTCGAACACACCTCGCTCACCCCCCTACCTCACATGTATATTGAAGTACCATAACCAGTGTATAGCCACCTGTGTATCATCCACACACACGCAAGTCGCATGATGCATGGTCTGTGATCTAGCTAGACTGCCTGTTATGCCCGCTCTGTGTTTGGATAGTGAAAATTGACCTCAATTCCAAATTAGCAAGGTCGCAGAGTGTCAGTAAACTTGCCAAAATGGCGTTTTGTGCAGGTTGAGGAGGAAGACTTAGTTGTATGTTTCCTAGCTTGTCATTAAAAGGCGCGTGTACTTCGTGGTAGTCATTCTGGAACAGAACAAGAAGTGTTGTCGCTTGTTCCATCGGTAGTCAGGGAGTTCTTGGTAACAGCTTCCCCCACGCCCTTTCGCCCCCTTCTGTTTATAGACCGGCTATTATAGGGAAGACCACATTGATGAGGGATGAACAACAGCGCTATTGAAATGACTGACGGTAGAAAGAGAGCTTGGTCTCTGGACAGAAAGGCATTTAAACGTCCCAGTTCAGGTAACGTCTAGGCACGGCACATCTACCTGTTGTTAATTTTGCTGTGCTGGAGTGGACAACGAGGGGTGTACGTGTGTTGGTCTGGTCTGGCGACATGAATGTGCATGCTTGCGGCTGTTCCTGTAGGCCCACTGGGTTAAGGTGGGCTTATACGCCATCGAGTGTCCTACACGTTTTCGAAGCTAGTGATACCGCTGCGCTGTTACTAGTCTTACAGAGTCAATGGGTCGTGACGTCCGCAATTATAGCTGCTGAACTTGTTATTACAGCAGCTGTTCTCCCAAAGAAGATTCGTTGAGCAGACCTATTTGTGTGCACGTGGTACTGGCATGTGGCACTCTTGCCTATTCGATCACCTTGCCTTGTGTTATAGTAGCTGGATAGCATGTCACAATGTTAATACTCCCTCCTCCCTCCCTCATTTTGACATGTGTACGTGCATGTGTTGCATCCTGGTTGACATCAGTACTGGTAGAAAGCACAGTGCAACCTACGTAGCCAGCACCTAACCACTGCCATACACATGCATGTACATCCATACACTCTGTTGTACAGGTGTGTGCTTGATTCATATGCATAATATGTTGATGTCTCCTATAATATTATATGTATATACAGTAGTCCTATATACTGATAAGTAAGGCTGTCCGGTTCCACTATCAGCTAATTATCATATTTCCCTGTGTTGTGTCTGCGAGTTCCTTGTCACAGCCTAATAAGTGCTTTTTGTCCTGTTTGGTGTTTGCTCAAGGGATTGGGTGTAAAGTTTACTGGGTGTGATAATTACATTATGCGTGGTTTTGCCTTGGATGGAATTCTTGTTTTGTAAACATGTTTACATAAACTGTCCACCTTGTGTGGAACCAACTCTCCACAATGTAATGAACTGACTGATATGGACCACAAGTTGTTCCACTGTCTCTCCACAGAGTGTCTGTGTGTGTGTGTGTGTGTGTGTGTGTGTGTGTGTGTGTGTGTGTGTGTGTGTGTGTGTGTCTGTGTGTGTGTGCGCGCGTGTGTGTTGTGTGTGTGTGTGTGTGTGTGTGTGTGTGTGTGTGTGTGTGTGTGTGTGTGTGTGTGTGCACATCAATATGCTACTTACATGTATGCATCCAAATCTGCAAGTGAATGTCAAACACGCTCAGGCTTGTATTGCCACACTGCCCCCTTCTGCTATGTGGGAACCATCCTTTGCTGAATGCTGTTCTCAAGGGTATGGAGGGTTCACTTCTGATGACATCAGCTCGTAATTTGCTGCCATTTCTGTGAAGTGTTGTTCCACTCCATGATGATGCAATTGAAGCCGCTCAGTGACAAAACTCTGAATTGAGGAAACCTCTGTAATAAGGACACCATTCTGTGTCCCACTGTAGTACTGTAGTGTATTGAATGACCTCCGAATTGAGGAAACCTCTGTAATAAGGACAAAGTCCTAAGGTGTTCCTAATAGAGAGATTCTCCTACATTACAAGTGCAGCACATACGTTTGTCTACAGAACATAGTGGGTCCACATTTACCATGTTATACACTGCCTACCTCCTGTGTTGCCTAAAGTAGTAACAGATGGTGCTCAGGTGCTGTGGGCTGCCTTCACATTTCTGTGGTCTGAGATATGTTGTGTTTAGTATATTAGACCTCGATTTTATATCACTTATTACGTATGTCAGATTGCTTGAATGACTCCAGATGTACTGTAATCTAATTAGAGTAGAATCGGTATTTCAGAAGCTAGCGGTGCCTACTGCCCCAGTTTAGCTGTGTTGGTAATCAGGTTTGAGAGTAGAAATGGATTTCTACTCTCAGTCAGCTCTTAGAAGAAAGGGGGAGCTCTCTGTAGATCTCCTGAAAATATGCTGTATGCGCCGTTCGAGGGTTTTACAAGGCCTTCCTCCCTCCACAGCTAAGAAGCCTGATGTTTGTGCCGGATGTGGAATGCTCATCTCAGAGGGGATGGTCATCCTGGCCATGGATGCCACATGGCACACAGCCTGCTTCAAGTGAGTCACTGAGTCTGTGTGCTTCTGGGGAGTGTGCTTCTAGAGAGTGTGCTTCTAGGGAGTGTACCTCTGGAAAGTTCTGAGGAGAATGACCCAGGGGAGTGTGATCCAGGGGAGTGTGGTCCTGGGGAGTGTGATCCTGGGGAGTGTGATCCAGGGGAGTGTGATCAAGGGGAGTGTGATCCAGGGGAGTGTGGTCCTGGGGAGTGTGATCCAGGGGAGTATGATCAAGGGGAGTGTGATCCTGGGGAGTGTGATCCAGGGGAGTGTGATCCAGGGGAGTGTGATCAAGGGGAGTGTGATCCTGGGGAGTGTGATCCAGGGGAGTGTGATCCTGGGGAGTGTGATCCTGGGGAGTGTGATCAAGGGGAGTGTGATCAAGGGGAGTGTGATCCTGGGGAGTGTGATCCAGGGGGAGTGTGGTCCTGGGGAGTGTGATCCAGGGGAGTGTGATCAAGGGGAGTGTGATCCTGGGGAGTGTGATCCAGGGGGAGTGTGGTCCTGGGGAGTGTGATCCAGGGGAGTGTGATCCTGGGGAGTATAATTCGCTGTATCCATTGGCAGCCCATCTCTGTACCTCCCTCACTTCAGGTGCTGTGTGTGTGATATTTCCCTCCCCGACAAATACTTTGAACAAGATGGAAAGCCTTACTGTCAGAAAGACCTCTACAAGAAATTTGCTCAAGTTTGTTACAAATGTGAGCAAATTATAAGTGGACCAGTAATGGTGAGCTACTTGTGTGTGTGTGTGTGTGTGTGTGTGTGTGTGTCTGTGTGTGTGTGTGTGTGTGTGTGTGTGTGTGTGTGTGTGTGTGTGTGTGTGTGTGTGTGTCTGTGTGTGTGTGTGTGTGTGTGTGTGTGTGTGTGTGTGTCTGTGTGTGTGTGTGTGTGTGTGTGTGTGTGTGTGTGTGTGTGTGTGTGTGTGTGTGTGTTGTACATACTCCATGTGCTAGGTGTACCTTGTGAGCTAACCCATCAGCTGAGCAATTTGTCGGCATTTGTAAAGTGCATGGATCAGCTATTTCCCACAAGACACACTTTATTAGATTGGCTCTATGATCCCAACACACTAACTCTAACGTCAGCCTCCTCAACCAAAGCCTTCTAACCTAGTTTCAGTGTCCAGTCTGGATTCAGTACCTGGCATAGTGGCCTCCAGGGCGAAGGCTTTCCCGGAGTAAATAAGCTTACCTAACCACAATCCTAACCTTAATAGCACCGTTTGTGGACCACCAGTGAAATAGAGGCACACTGTAAGGGGGAGACGGTGTGTCTGGTCCGATACCACCAGGCACCAGTTGGAAACCAGTGCAATGTCAACTGGCATTGTGTGATGATCACACCTGTGTGCCTACTGTACACACAGAGTGTTATTATTACGAATATTATTGCATTGTATGTATGTACATGCGTATATGTATGAACACACACTCATGCATTCAAACTGCATACACACACAATGCACACACGTGTGCGCACACAAACACACACACACACACACACACACACACACACACACACACACACACACACACACACACACACACACACACACACACACACACACACACACACACACACACACACACACACACGTACACACACACACACACACACACACACACACACACACACACACACACACACACACAAACACACACCACACGTACATACATATGTACATAAAACATACCTTCATCAGTCTTTTTGAAGAATCCAAATCCACTTTCACTTCACCCCATGTAGTCAGCAGGAGAACAGCATCTCTTCCATCCCGAGTGCTTCCTGTGTACAGAGTGTGGGAATCCCATTGCAGAGAACAACCTTTTCACTTTACTGGACAGCGGAGTCTTGCTGTGGTGAGTGGGGAGTGTTGTGGGTACATGCCGGGAGGCGTTTGGGATGGGATAGAGCTGCTCTAAGGCTCCAGCCTTATCACTAGGAGTGGACCTATGGAAGGGGTGTGGAAGGGGTGTGGAAACCAGAGAAGACTTGGATCACATTGATACCATGCAGTCCTTCTCATTCAATAACTCACCCACCCACTCACCCACTCACCAACTCACTCACCTGCACACTCACTAACGCACCCACCCACTCACTCACACACTCACTCACCAACTCACACACTCACTAACGCACCTACCCACTCACTCACACACTCACTCACCAACTCACACACTCACTAACGCACCTACCCACTCACTCACACTCACTCACCAACTCACTCACACACTCACCAACTCACTCACCCACTCACTCACTCACACTCACTCACCAACTCACTCACACACTCACCAACTCACTCACCCACTCACTCACTCACACATTCACCAACTTACCTGCACACTCACTCACCCACTCACTCACATGCACACATTTGTGCTCCTCCCTTGAAGCCATGATTGCTACATCAGAGATCGTCACCAGAAGCTGCAGGAGGTCTCCAACTGCCACCACACAGTTCAGAAGATCAAGATTGAAGTCCCCAAAGGGAAGCACTTGAGGCTGAGGCTGGATGGTCCCTTGCTGGACGAAATTATCGCAAAGTCTCCAAAATCTCCAAAAAAAGCTGCACTTCGCATTGAAAAGTATGTACTGTATACCGAGTACTGGCACATGGTGAATGCACCCCTTACCTTCCTCTGTGTGACGACGTTCATCATCCAGTGAATTTGGTTCATTGATGAGAATGCACACACACACACACACACACACACACACACACACACACACACACACACACACACACACACACACACACACACACACACACACGACACACACACACACACACACACACACGACACACCACACACACACACACGCACACACACACGCACACACACACACACACACACACGACACACCACACACACACACACACACACACACACACACACACACACACACACACACATCATTTTCTGTTGGTCTTTGGGATATGTCTTAGTGTCAGGACCCAACCACTGCTCTTGTCGATGTTCCACAGACTTCCTGCACACTTGATGCCAGAAGAGTATGGTAACCTACAGAAAGGAGACGAAATTGTTGAGATCAATGGTGTCTCAATAAAATGGCAGAACCAAGAAGAAGTGAGTCGTCCTCGTGTTACTTATTGACTGGACCCTGTGTGTGTGTGTGTGTGTGTGTGTGTGTGTGTGTGTGTGTGTGTGTGTGTGTGTGTGTGTGCATCTGTGTGTGGGGGGGTTGTGGGTGTGGGGGGGTAGGTTTGGGTGGGATTGTATCATGCATGTGACATTGTATGTCGTGTGTCTCAGATAAACCGATTGCTGCTATTGAACAAGGACCAGATTACTCTAACTATTGATCGCAAGGGGACTCGGAAGAAGGGCGTGGCACAGGCCACACCTCCTGTCACCCGTAGCATGTCAACAGTGGACCCACCCCACCCACTTAAGACCCATCGCTCCACTTCTGTTCCTGCATTCACAACTGAGGCAGTTTGTAAGCAACAGCAGGGTAAACAGGAAGTGGAAACAGGGATGCCCTTTGTAGGTAAACAGGAAGTGAAAACAGAGCCTTGTCCTAAAGGCAAACAGGAAGTGAGAGAATTCTCCGATCACTTGGAAGGAATTGAAGACTCGCTACTGGTGAATGGAGACAAAGGTGTGTTGTCGTGGGTCAGTAAAGATGTTGGCTGTGTTGAGAGCGAGTACTATGCCAGAGACAGGGAATTGGAGAGAATCGAGGAATCAATGGAGATGTATGTCAAAATGACCAGTCAACCCAAAGCCACCATTGATATACCAGGGTGAGTGTGGGTGAGTGTGGGTGAGTGTGGTGTGAGTGTGAGTGAGTGTGGGTGAGTGTGAGGGAGGGTGAGTGTGGGTGAGTGTAGGTGAGGGTGGTGTAAGGGTTGGTAATAAGTGTGATTGAGGTTCATTTTAGTGTGATACCTCCATCCATGCTTCCTGACTCCATCCATGCTTCCTGTCTCCATCCATGCTTCCTGACTCCATCCATGCTTCCTGACTCCATCCATGCTTCCTGACTCCATCCATGCTTCCTGTCATCATCCATGCTTCCTGACTCCATCCATGCTTCCTGTCGTTATCTATGCTTTCTGTCGTCATCCATGCTTCCTGTCTCCATCTATGCTTCCTGTCTCCATCCAGACTGCCTGACAAACCAGCTCTCAAGAAGTTCATCAACCAGACAACAGAAATGAGACAAAGATCCTTACGTGTAAACACTCCTCAGGTGGAGTACATTAGGTGTGTGTGTGTGTGTGTGTGTGTGTAAGTGACATGTGTATTTAATTGAAGTTACTATACTGTTAGACGTGTGTGCTTGAGATATTGAGTAAATATTAAGGTTGTCTGCATTGGGTGGGTTCATGTCTTTCACCAAATACGCTCATGAAAACGACAGTACTGATAGTTCAAGTGATCTCATTGCCAGTCACCCCTGTACGTATTCCTTACTGCACCAAACCTTACTTTTGCCTCCACTTACTCTCTGTAATGAAGGTGCTTCAAGCATCATGACCTGGAGATAGGAGAGATTCTTGGAAGCGGTTTCTTTGGTCAGGTTTACAAGGTAAGTGTGGTTGTTAAGTGTGGGCGGCCATGTTTTTAAATGGATGACACTTGCTCTGCCAGGTCAAGCACAAAGGCACAGGACAGGAAATGGTGATGAAGGCGATGATACGATGTACTGAAGAGGCGAAGAAGGGATTTTTGAAGGAGGTGACCCTGTGTGTGTGTGTGTGTGTGTGTGTGTGTGTGTGTGTGTGTGTACATGTATACTATGTGTGTACAGTACTAATGGACAGTTGGAGTTGGTGAATGTACATAATTCCATCATTAGCACTGTGTCATTTGTACTGTCATTCAAGTCGTGTCTTGTTTGGCTTGTGGTTGCATATCACTGCAGGTAGCAGTCCTCAAAGCACTGGACCATCCACAGCTTCTGAGATTTGTTGGTGTTTTGTACTATGACACCGACAATGGAAAGGTTCTGAACATTTTAACAGGTTAGTAAAGTCTCCCTGCTAGTACAGGTCTGTACAGCCTCCCTGCTAGTACAGGTCTGTACAGTCTCCCTGCTAGTACAGGTCTGTACAGTCTCCCTGCTAGTACAGGTCTGTACAGCCTCCCTGCTAGTACAGGTCTGTACAGTTCCTGGACTGAATGGACGCAATCCCTTGAGCAGTTTGTCTTCTCTTCTCCTTGTAGAATTCATCCCGGGAGGAACACTCAGGAAGAAGATCAAGAAAGTGGTGAGTAACATTCGTTGAATTGCTGCTATCAAAATGTCACATTTGTACACCATTTTGTGACAGAATGACCCATTTCCATGGCAACAGAGGATAAGAATTGCAAGGGATATTGCAGCTGGAATGGTGAGTCTCTGGTTTGTTGAACTTTGCTAGTGATATGGTGCTGATGGTGGAAGGGGAGAGGGAGGATGGGGGAGGGAGTAAACACAGTGATATCCTGTAATTTGAGGACTGGCCACATAGGGGTTAGTTACCATGGCAACTAAGAGGACATTATGTGTCATTACTAACCTGGAAATCTGCAGTTTGACTAGTTACCATGGCAATGGCAGACCTTCAATTATTGATGTACAGTACATACGTATGTCTTATTGATATCAGCTTCCCTCAATTCTCTCTCCAGAATTACTTACATATCCAACATATCATACACAGGGATCTGACCTCAAAGAACTGTCTCCTTAGAAAGGTACCCTTGAGATTCGTGTTCAACAATGAGTGTCTCTGCTAGTGTGGGTGTGGGTGTGGGTGTGGGTGTGTGTGTGTGTGTGTGTGTGTGTGTGTGTGTGTGTGTGTGTGTGTGTGTGTGTGTGCATGTGTTGGTGTGTCGTTGTGTGGGTGTGTGGGTGGGTGTGTGTGTGAGTGTGTGTGTGTGTGTTGCGTCTGCATTTTGATTCAATTCCATTAGGTGAACTGTCTTGTCAGCATTTGTATAGTGCTCAGATCAGCTGTTATTGAACTTTATAAGATTGCCCCTCTTCAACCCTGAAGCTTGAACTTGTTGCCATGGCATTCTTTCGGAGTTCACTGCTGTGTTTGCTGTGAACCCCTGTTACCTATCATCCTCTACAGGATGGATCTGCTGTTGTGGCTGATTTTGGTCTGGCTAGAAACTTCCAACCCATCGATCAGATCAAGCAATGGTCCTTCATCAAATCCCCCTCGCCTGGCAGGTTAAAAAAGAGGCAAACTCCACCCAATGGTTGCCAGGAGGGTCTGACCAATGGGAGCAGCAACATCACACAGTCCACCAGCTGTGTTCGAATTCCATCTCGAGGTGTGAGACGACGAATGACTGTTGTCGGAACACCATACTGGATGGCACCTGAGATGCTAAGAGGTGTGTGTGTGTGTGTGTGTGTGTGTGTGTGTGTGTGTGTGTGTGTGTGTGTGTGTGTGTGCGCGCGCGCGTGCATGCATGCATGTGAAGGCATGGGACTTGTTATATAATTATACATGTCACCCACTGTACAAATGCACTCCCCTTTCTGCATGATATGCACATGTTCTAATTCCATTGGATATTCATTATGACCCAACCACATGTGACCAGTGGTCTAATGTCATTACTGATAATCTCATTATGTTCGAATTGATTAACACCTTTGTGTCATCACTAGTGTATACTACTGATTTTAGGTCAAAGTTATGACGAGAAGGTCGATGTCTTCTCTTTTGGCATTGTGACCTGTGAGATGATTGGTAGAGTGAAGGCAGATCCAGACTACCTCCCAAGACTATCAGTGAGTGTGTGTGTGTGTGTGTGTGTGTGTGTGTGTGTGTGTGTGTGTGTGTGTTGTGTGTGTGTGTGTGTGTTTGTGTGTGCATGTGTGTGTTTGTGTGTGTGTTTGTGTGTGTGTGTGTGTGCGTGTGTGTGCATGTGTGTGCGTGTATGTGGGGGGTGTTTGTGAGTGGGGTTGTTGTCTGTTTCTGGTGGTGATAGAGATAGTGATGATGGTGTTGGTGATTTTGGGGGTGTTAGTGGTGATTCCATACATTTGCTGTCCTCTTTACATTGTACCCTCCCCACAGAACTTTGGTTTGGATGTGGACAACTTCAGACCTCTAGCTAAAGACTGCCCTTCGACCTTCCTGGATCTTGCCGTCCAGTGCTGTGACCTGGATTCTGACAAACGACCTTCCTTCCAAGTGGCAATGGACGGGCTGGACTATCTCCTCCAGTTGCCAGACAGCACTTTGATGACGAGTGTGTCTCCCTTCTATCAACTTCCCAGTATTCACCACAACCAAAGATTTGAGCCTGCCATCAAGTGTCCTGCTCTATTCAGCAATGAAATTGGCAACTAGCACTTATTTTTTTCTGATGCTTCACCCCTACCCCACCCCCTACCCCTGATATTGTTTGGTATGCTACATTTAGTTTACCATACAACTCAATTATTATTGGTTACATGTATATATTATATGGTGTCATACGTGTTGTGTGTTGGGACAAATGTACAGCGTTTGTTTGTATTATAAGAGCTATGAGCTGTATAGTATTATTGTGATACAATGCGGATATAGTGGGGTGATCTGTGACGTCATAGCTGCACACGTGACTACCAAAGGTCGTGGCGAGTTTTGCAAAGTAATCATTTCTTTTTTCCTGGTTGTTCTGTCGAAGCGTTGAAAAATGAAGATACTCGTTGTTTTGGCCGCTTTGGTTGTTGGTTGCCTTTCTCAAACACCAACACGACCCGTAATCTCAGAAACTTTCCAAGCAAATGTTAGTTGTGGATAGAAGACAGTACGCTGATAACGTAGTCATAATAATATGAGTTGGAAACGTATGATTTGAGGTATACCCGTAGATTCACAAAAATGTGGAATATGATTGAGTTAGTATTGCGATGTCACCTTAGACGTTGCTGTTCAGAAGGAAAACCCGAGATTGGTGAAGTAATCCAACATAGTTTCAGTATAATATCGTTTCATCAGAGATTGATAATTATTCATTTGTTGAGGTCTCACGTTTTCCTATTTGACTATTATCGTTGTTCTGTACTTATCAATGGATTCTTATTTCCATTGCTTTAACCCTCTGTAGTACGAGGTAGAGAGACACACAGATGTGACTGTCTTTGGCAAAGGTATTGCAATTGGATGTTGTCTGTACTCTGGTTGGCGACTGCTCAAGATGGTAATGTTTGTCTTTCTATCTTCTGTCAGGAATGATGGCAAGGGACCCGGCGTTCAGGGCTGCTGTGGAGAACTCCACTTATGAGAATAATGACAGGGAATTCAGGTTGGAGAGGTATGACATGGTGAGTTGTCATTGGCAACCATTTGTTGTGCGAATAGAACTCTGTTGATGATCAACAACTGTTGTTTCCATAGTCTGAGGGACTATTCCATGTACTTTAGTCTCCTGGCCATTACTTAGACAAAGGAAGTGGAAATAATTTTGTTATAATCTTGTGTAGCTTGATTTTAACCTCAATTTTGTGTTAGTGCCGTGTAGCAATACACTTACCTCCATTTTGTCTTAGTCTTGCATAACCGGACTCTATCCTCCATTTTGTCTTACAGTCTTATGTAGCCATGCACCATCCTCCATGTTGTCTTAGTCTTATGTAGCCATACACCATCCTCCATGTTGTCTTAATCTTATGTAGCCATACATCATCCTCCATGTTGTCTTAGTCTTATGTAGCAATATACTATCTTAGTCTTAGTGCAGCCCACCTCTTCCTCATGTTTGTCCTAATCTAGACTACATTCACTGTTAATATTCTCATCCCGTGTATTTAGAATAACACTGGGTACTTTTCACACAGGATGTATGAGATGTCTTTGGTGTGATTATGTTTGTTGCATCTTTCATTTCAGGGAGAAGAATACTCCATTCGTAGGTGAGTGCTCCTTTTTTCTGTGGGTTACTAGCTTATTTCATTGTATGGATGTGTTTTTACACAGCCAAGATCAAGAACGTTGTGCCGTTCGCAAGACCACACAGACTGGCTTGCCTTCTTTCTGGTCTTTCCTCGAAATTGCTGTTTATGTCGGAAAGATAGATGTTAGGCACCTCACCTGTGACGTTTGGGAATTTCAGGTGAGTCAGACCACATGCTACACCATTGTTTTAGTATGTGTTATTGTGGTTACATAGCTACAGTGAATATTTGTAAACCTCCCATCGGTTAATCACTGAAGTGACTTCATTGTTGAAACTTTTCATAATTTTCCACATCTACGATGTGTCCATGTTCGCTCTCTTGTGTGTAGAGTGCTGGAGTCAGGATTTCCCTTGGTGTTTCAGAGAGTGACGCAAATACCCCAGTGATCTTGGAGAGAGAGACCGCCCAAGCAATGATGATTCACACCTTCAGTGACTTCCAGACTGATGTCCCGTCCAAAGCGGTATTTGACATTCCAAAGCAGTGTCAGGGACCATGAAGGGACCAGCTTGTGAAATGTGTACTTTGAGCATAGACTCCAAGGTCCTCTTAGGCTAGTTTAGTATGTAGTCTAATTCAGTGTATTATTCAATATTATTCACTGATGCTGCTTATTCTGCAAATGATACATGTGCCACACTGGATGTGGTTCTCTAGAAATGTCTGCTTCAATAAACAAGTGTGTGTAGGTATTAGGTTGGTGTTGGTGTCCATATGGAGGTGTAAATTTCATATCAAAACATCTATAGATGATTTATTATCATTGGATCGAATGTGATATACAGACTAGTGTTGGGGATCATGCAGCTAATACACACTTGATACCCGTGAGTGATATTTAATAAATCAAGACTGGAAGCCAATGCCACTTCATTGGCCAAACACTATATATATCAGTCGCCTTCAATAGGGTAAAATTTGCATAGCCGAGAGTGATTCTATGCGTTCTGTAACTTCAGGAACAAATCAAACCTGTCGAGAGATCTTCAGGAGTAATAATACAAAGGTGGGGGCAGTTACCTGTTGTGCTCGTTCAATTCTACTTCCTGTGATTTACTGATTAGATTTGAAATGATCCATGCAAATGAGATCATACAACCTGTAAGCTGGCTAAATGGAATCAGTGACATCCAATGTGATATGTACTAAATGAACAACATTAATATACCTCCACGAATATGTACATAACAACACATAATTGAGTTGATACATTGTTAGATACTCGTTGAGCAGTGAGTGAACTACGACGAACTGAAGAACTTTTTGACTGATTCTGTGAACTCAAGCGGTTTGTCTGTGTGAACCCAGTGTCCAGCATCATCCACAAACTCAATCTCAGAATTGGGGAAAATCCTCTTAATTTCTGGGATATCAGTGGAACTGAGAGGGAGGAATCAGACAATTGGTTGTCCAATCAAATTAGAGCTCAGCAATTCAAACAGTGGGTATTTATACTGTAAATTCCATTACAAACAGGTTTCAACTAATTGAATCTATTCATTTTCTTTTTGTTAATTAACACAAAACAACTGACACCATTTGTATGCCACCCCCATGTCTGACTTGCTAGACTATCACTGCTCCGCTACTGCAGAGCTCATCAACCACAGAGAACATTTGCTCATACACCACATCGACCTGTACGTCTACACACACACAATGAAAAAATCAACTGAACAGCCAAAAAAGAACCAAATCAAGGTGGCATATATACTGTAGTGTATGTTACCTTGTAGTGAAGTGTAACATGGTCATGTGACTTTATTCCACCAATCGTATTACAGTTAGATTCCACCTACGTTATGTATCCCGAATTACTCCCACCCAGGAATAGAGTTGGCCGGCAGTACTTTTTCTTTGTGAAGGGAAACACCTTGAGTCTAGGCAGGTTCTTGGCAATAGCATGTAGGTTGACTCTCCAGAAGTACTTGTTGGTTTCCAATGATCTTTCCAAATTTGTCAGTAAGAACTGTCTTACAAATTTGTCCTATGCAGGGAAGAGAAGAGGAAGAAAAGAAAAAAAGAGAATTAAGGAAGGAGTGAGTTATGGTTCCACTAATAGGTGAAGGATGCACACATGGTCATACATTACAATTAACCAATCAAAACCCAACACAGAGCACAACGAAACACACAAAACAGTACATTAAATGCGTACACAAATGCTGATACATGAAAAGCACAAACACGCATACAAACCTCTACATACATAAATATATAGGGAAAAAAGCACAAACACAAACACACATCAAACACACAATGGAACACAGAATTGCACACAAATAAACAAACTGGAATTTGTTCGGCCAACAAATCCTCAGCATCTCGTTTACTCGCGATCCTCTCCAAATCCATGTCACACAGAGCACCGACAGCGGTCATGATGTCCCCAGTGCCTGGAGCCCTGGTGGGGGACACGTCCTCCACAATCAGCCGCTCCACGCATTCGGGATGCTCCAGGGCTGTGATCATGGCCGTCTTGCCCCCCATGCTGTGACCAATGATGGAACACTCCGATATTCCATGGTCATTTAAAAACTTGACAACGTCTGCACTCATGGACGCGTAGCTCATTTCCTGTGTGTGTGGACTGTCACCATGGTTTCGAGCATCCAACACAAATACCTGTTTGTATTGGGTCAAGAAACAAGCAGTTTGTTTTGATATAATATTGGTAAATTGGTCTTCATCACTTTGCATAACTTTGTACCAACTTGTCTCTTCAAGCCATCAGCCAGCTGCTGACCCACTGTTCTCCAGTTCCTCTTTTGACCAAATATGCCATGAAGGATGGCTAGTGGAGGGAGACTCCAGCTTGTCTTACCAAACACACTGTAGGCCAGTGGAACTGCCCTGTGACACAGAAACACGCGAAGGTGATATATTGACAATATGTACTGTACTTTGTAAGTTTAATATTAACCAACATAACGGTCGAGAATTCGATCCAATTTGAAAAACTCAGACTGTAAGGTAAATTCGGAGTGGGATCCGATAATGACGTCATTGCTTCCCTGGCTGTACCGCCAGCTATCGTAGCTTGACCTGTGGGTAAAGATGGCAGCGAAGACCTTCTTGATTTCACTTCTGGCCGTCTCCGTGGTGTTGACCGTGTTTTTTAAACCTACAACTTCACAGGAGATCGTAAAAGCCAGATTTGATGTAAGTTTTCCTTTTATTTCAAATGGACAAATAAGAAGTGTTCATCTTAGATAAGTAAGCTATTTTGGATTATTTGTGCTGGCAATTCCTTTTTCTCTTAATTCGTTTAGACCTGTGGTGGATGACGTTTGAACAGGCTTCCTAAGGTAATATTTGAGTTATATTTGCTTAATTCACCGTCATCCTCCAATATTTATAATTTTTCATTATAGGTGAAGCGGTTCATACACGAATTTCTTCCGAACTAGTATCCTCTCAACTATAACTCGCTTTATGAAGAGATTTTACTCCTAAAAACTCTAGCCTTTTACTTCGAAAGGATCGAACTGGGAGGTTTACTCTCACACAGCATTAATCTATGCTTGAGGTGTACTGTGTGTGTGTGTGTGTGTGTGTGTGTGTGTGTGTGTGTGTGTGTGTGTGTGTGTGTGTGTTTTGTTGTTCTTGTTGCCCTTAACTTGTAATTTAAGTGAAAAAGTTGAGCTGAACTACATTGGAGGAGCTGATCCAGAGATGATCTTCCTGGATGCATCGGATAAAGAAGTCGAGGTAGCTTCTTCAAAATGGTCTTCTGTGTGTGTATTTGTGACAGAGATCACAGGTCTTTATAGGCCATGACTTCCAAAGGAAGTTCCCTGCTAGCTGTATTCTATGCATAAAGCCAGTGCAATTCACCACGTGGTGTTCAGATGATTAATCATATAGTTTTCAACGTGTTTTAGGTTAATTGTGGCACTTTTAGCCTGTCACTCCATTTCTTTCACAGGAAAACCTGTGATGGGTTCCCTCTCATCCGTTACATTTGTTCAACGCCTGGTAGTGTCTACTCTGGTCCTCATTTCGTTAGCTACACAAGACCATATCAAGTGTGTGATAGAACTACCCTGATTTTCTTCCTTCAAAATGAAAAATTGTTCAAATAGAATTTTGTCCAGAGGGGGGGGGGGGAGTTTTTTTTCTCTAGCTCAGCCACTTTTGTTAATGATACTTTTCTGTCTTGTTTCAAAGCGCATAGCAGTGGCTGAAATGAATGAAGAAGAAATCTGTAATCTTCTGGAGGAGAGAGGGTTTGTATCTTCCAAGCCAAAAGAGAATGAAACGCAGGAAGAACCTGATAGGAATGAAGAATTGTAACAGCTCTAAGCTCTGCTTCAAGACAAGATAGTATATTTAATTAATCATAACTAATATTATTGGTAATTCAACATACACTATTGCCCGCATCTACATTTCTGAGCTTTTATGACGTGCTAGTTCCTCAATGGTAACCCTGCCATGGAATAGCACCGATGCTTGTCAGCTTTGAGAATGTAATAATGTGTGCAATGCCTGATTCGTCATGTCATTGTATTACTAATACGGGTCGGCATACATGTGTGTTGTAGGTCACATGTACAGCAATTGGTGGTATGATAGCTTGAGATGACAAGGTAACATCTACAGTAGAGCTGTACACAGAGGAAACAGGTGGTAGACCAGATCCAGCTGGAGCAATGTCTACCAATGGGACCGTGAACTTGAATCATTCAGTTCTTCAACTATCCTCAATGACATGTAACTTGAACAATTCCTACATCTCCCTCTGTTATGGTTAGTTTCCAAATCATCATCTTCACTCATATAAATTGGAGAATCTTTCATCATAGATAATAACTACAAATCTTCCATCATTTCCATTGTTTCATTATTTGTGATGTTTGCAATTACTATTGTTTCCAAAGGCTCTTTGACTGCATTGCAAACAGAAACCTCCAGCTGGTAAGCAACTCAACAATTATTTGTGCAACAACACAACAAAAACAAGATTGCAATCTGTATTGTTCAACAAACAGTCAGATAAAGAACAATAGATAAATATATTAACATGGAGAGTGATTGAGATCGAAAAGAATAGTGTGAGGGGTCATCCAGGGTCTAGAACACCTGAACAAGTGCTGAAGTGGAGCCATCCCTCCACTTGGGGTTGGATGCTACGGAGGTTCTGCATATGGGACAGGTTTTCTCCCGATCGAACCACATGCTGATACACTCCTCGCAGAATATGTGCTACAACAAAGAAAGATGGACATCAGTGTGTGTGTGTGTGTGTGTGTGTGTGTGTGTGTGTGTGTGTATGTGCGTGCGTGTGTGTGTGTGTGTGTGCGTGCGTGCGTGCGTGTGTGTGTGTGTGTGTGTGTGTGTTCAATGTGTGTAAGCATGCATGTATACTCATGGGTGCGTGTTGAGACACACACAAGCCTCACATGGCAGTGGAGCATGAGTGGTTCCCTGAACTCTTCCTGACAAATAGCACAAGACCCCACTCTCTCTTCCTCTTCTTTACTTGGTTTGATCCCATGGGACTGTAGAGCAAGAAGCAGCATCAGCAGGGCACTCAACAGAAATATGAAACTCATGATACGCTGGTACTGTGCAGTAAATTAAATTTGAACTTCCACCATTACATGCACATATACGAACGCATGTAGTGTACATGTTCATTAGATGTACATATATGCGTATGCGTGAACGTGTTTGTATGTACGTATGTACTTAACCTGTAAATTTGGGTTTGCAAATTCTGTCAAAAAGAGACATACCACACACACACACACACACACACACACACACACATTCCATTCACTCACACCTTTTCAGTGCAAAATGTGACAAAGGACCTCCAAAACTCTCTCAGTTTCATGAAAAGGCTGGCACCCTGTATAGTAAGAATAGTCCAGATCTAATAATGAGGAACACGCCACACAAGTACACATGCACACATGCACACACACACACACACACACACACACACACACACACACACACACACACACACCTTAACCATTAAGTACATAGCGGTTAAAATAACAGCAAATATCCAAGCCAGTGTCTTATCATCGTGGTTGGCATCTTCCTCGTCAGAGTATATGGTGGAGAGATACCTCACCCAGAGAGGGGTCACCATGATACTGCGATAGAACAGACAGCCGTTCTCTATCAACATGTAGAACTTCCCTTTTTTCCGACTTGGTAGAATACAGGGGAATATTAGGCACACAAATGCCTTCAATGACATTGCTCCAAAACGTAACATGAAATCTAAAAGACAGAAGTTGAACAGTAGTCAAATCTACCATAGACGTGTGTGTGTGTGTGTGTGTGTGCATGCATGCGCAAGTGTGTGTTTGTGTGTGTGTGTTAAAATTGCTTTCAAACAGTAACTTTTTCTTGACAATAATGGTCACAACAAAAACAGAACCTACGTAGTTGACACCAGGAAATTTCAAAAACAAAGTGATGCTGACAACACACCACACACCCACACACATGCAATTAGAGTGGAGTCTCATTGATAGGAATCGATAGGAAACAGCCAAAATGTTCCTCCTATCAGCGGTTAAAACTAACAGTACCACCAATTGTTTCCACAGGCAATTGAGGCCCAGCACAAAGCTTCCTACCAACAGAAATATCATCTTCAGCGACTTCCTACTAATGGGACTCTACCTTGTTAACTGAGAGTCCACATGTCAACATACTCGTACACGTTTGTACACATACTTCATGTTTACAATTGCTGTTCTCGCTGTGTAGTTGCGTACTCACCAGTGACACAAATACACCAGATAGTGTTGACCAAGGTTGGAGTTACATGGGGAGGGTTCAGGAACAAACTAACAACAGAGAAAGACAGTAGCTGAACAGAATATTATGTGACTGCAACAAACATTAACAGACTACACACAGGGATAGATGTTTTGCAGGTTGTATCGTACGATGGGAATTTCTTGTGAGATTTCATTTTCGCATATTAGGAATTTTCACTGGATTTGTGAGGTTTCAAGTCATGACTGAAAAGCAGTTATGAGAAAATTGCAAAATTGAAGGACATGCTTGTGAGTCCCAGACACACACACAGTGGAAACCCATGAAGAACACCCTCAAGACAAGTTGCTGTCAACAGAGATT
>OZ026548.1:6063896-6088896 GCA_964020155.1 Chondrilla cf. caribensis
TGTAAGCCCGAGAGAAAGATCAAAAGGTTCGAAGGCCAAACTTCCTTCTTCAATAGGGTGTTTCCTTCATCAGGTGACTATCACCTCATTGTACATAATTAATACAGTTGATACATCAGGGTATTAACATAAAATACTGAGTGTTGCGTAATAGTATGCAGCAGGTAATGATGCCTGTAGTTCGATTGCCAAGAGTTTTGGTCAAACTGAGGTTCTGGATCTCGTTTACTTCTCTGTTAACAGCGGTGTTCATACTCTATTTGTATTCATTGGAGGTATGTTGTGTGTGTGTGTGTGTGTGTGTGTGTGTGTGTGTGTGTGTGTGTGTGTGTGTGTGTGCTTGTTTGTAGACATGATGTGATGTCGTCTGTGCGTGTTTCACTGTAGGGATTTGATGGGCGGGAGCAGGTTGGGCAGAATAAACATGTTTTTCGTTGGAAACCCATCCAAAACTACACATCACTGCCATCTTGTCGGAATTCTGCTCAGGGAAAAGAACTAATCACAGATGAATTAGGTTTGTATCCCACACCATGACATGCTACAATGAGTGTGTCTTCAGGGCATGTCTCTCTTGTGTCACTGCCGAAATGGCCCGTGACTCCATAGGCTATTCTTACACGAGTGTGTATATTACATAACCATGGGTGTGTATGTGGGTGTGTATACATACATATACATCACTGGTCGAAGCCAAAACAGCCCTTGACCTCAGCATGAAATGACAGAATCGATCATGGCAGACAATGTGCATGTATAATATGGTTGTATACAATGCATACAACAATACATATACAATGTATATGCATAATATGGTTGTGTATATGGGTGTGTATGTTGGTGTGTCTATGGGTGTGCGTTTGTATGTTATCTTTGTACCCATCAACCAGGTTCACCCTCGCCTCTTGAGGGAGGTGTCTCTTTCTCATTGTCTTTGCACTCATCGACAATCCATCTGTTGTTGTTCTTTAGGGTACATCTGTCCACTTAGCTTGATAATGGTGTCAGGCTGCTGCGATCCTCATAGCTTGCACACACTTCGCTTCAACTGTAACACGTGCAGAGATGACGGATGCTGCAAAGTGTACGAAAACTGTGTATCCTGTTGCCTCCACCCCGACAAGGTATGCAGGACACAACAGAGAGGACTCAAAAACCAATAACTTTATGGTTTTCCAAGACGGGGGGCTCTTAGAATACCGAGGGAAAACTGTGATTTCCCCTAGAGTAACCCCCTAGAATTTTCACCCGTGTTCCCATAACGTTTTTCACCACAACTCTGTATGGTCTTCTTAAACTTGAAATTCAACCCTTATATGAATAGCGGATAGAACCACCAATTCTGTTTATATCCTGCTGTGTAACTTATTGACTCCACTGTTCCCACACCAACTTAAAACCTATAGAGAGTAAAACCCTAGTCTACCATTCATTATGTAATCTGGTGTACCTGTGTAGACTTGCTGTCCTGTTTGACCTATGCAATCAATTCGTCCATTCACATGTGAATCCAATTAGAAGCCATTGCTTATGAGCATTATTGGCAGAGCGACGGAGAATTACAACCCGCTTTATTCATCGCTTAGCAACCAGTTTGAACTCTGCCTCACCAAATGTAGAACATCCTCAAAAGTGAGTTCAGTGATAAGACACAGGTGACAAGGTATCTTGGATTGATGCTTTCAACCAATTCAGTATTGTTATGCTCGGTACAATTGTATTTTAAAGTGGTGACCTGTCTTTCTTTCTCTTGTAGAGTGTTATGCACGAAAACGTTTATCGGAATCCATCAGCTAAACATTGCTATGGAGCCGAAACAACCAATCAGCTCCAGCTCCAGGCAGGAAGTTGAAACAACCAATCAGTCACAGCTTCAGGCAGGAAGTTGAAAACACCAATCAGTCGCAGCTTCAGGCAGGAAGTTGAAACAACCAATCAGTCGCAGCTTCAGGCAGGAAGTTGAAACAACCAATCAGTCGCAGCTTCAGGCAGGAAGTTGAAACAACCAATCAGTCGCAGCTTCAGGCAGGAGGTGAAAGCACCAATCAGTCACAGCTTCGGGCAGGAAGTTGAAATAACCAATCAACTACAGCTTTTTTATTATAATAATTATATTGTCCAGAGTAATGATTATTATGACAAGTGGTATGACAGTAAATAGCACAATTGTTGTTTGCTGAAGCTTTTTACAATTATTTTAAATTTTGGTTTTAATTTCATTACATTTGCAAAATTTGATAATTTCACCAAAGATGTTAGTGCAATAAATTTTGTTGGATCCTATTCCATTATCATACATATGGGGATGTCTACTGAGGAAGGAAATGCTAGTTTGTTGGAAATGTGTTTTGACAGCCTTGAGGACAAGGATTGACCCTCCTTTCATACAAAGGAATTCACATGATTGAGTCCAACATCACGAGAGCATGCTGGGCCAGTGTGTACAGGAGTAAGCAACAAGCAATTATCAACCTGTTACTTGGGACACTTCACTACATTCAACAATGACACAAAGAATACATAAAATCAGTTCATTTTTTATAATAGTCATTAAAACAAAAGTGCTCACGACTACATACATGAGAGGATAAAATGCTAGCAATGATTGTGCTCCTAGTCTGTGCCAAGAATCACTAGACAGATGATTGATTGTCTCCGTGGCTGTTATGACTACGTGATCCCGTGTTCGGTTATTGTGAATGACATGCTCTCCATTGATCTCTGATAAGAAGATGAGAGGTTTGTATTACAGTGGGACCATAGATACTCTGATATCTCTATAATCTGGCATCCTTTGTAATCTGACCAAATTCTGACCCACATCCATCAATACAATACAATACAATACAATACAATACAATACAATAGAAACCTCCACAAGCCAACATGTACTGTATTTGTTGCCCAGAAGTGTGACAGACTATTATAGAGGTTCCATGTGTTTACTGTTTGCTTGTGTTTGTTTATTGTGTGTGTGTGTGTTGTGTGCATACGTGTGTGTGTGCGTGTGTGTGTGTGCGTGTGAAGCCTTACAATTCCATTTGATTTCAGTATTCTCAACTCTCTTTCACTTTGCCCTTTGCTGCTCGTTCTGTTACTTTGCCCTTTGCTGCTCGTTCTGTTACTTTGCCCTTTGCTGCTCGTTCTGTTACTCAGTGATATTCTCATAGCGGGGGCATGACTCCATGTCTTCCCCAGAGCTGGTTTCACGTCACGGGTCCCACCAACATATTGAGCACAGTTGGTCACCTACATGTGACCAGCATGTGATTGGCATGTGACCAGCATCACTAAAATCATTTGCCGATCCACAGATGCATCCCATAGGCAGTAACATCACACATGTACTCACCACAATGCTGGCATGATACGCATGAGCCAACTGTCGTAGACCTTGAGAGAATTCGCACATCAAGGCGTGACCTGGACAAAACCCAGATCACAATGAAGTCAACTGCATAGCCATCTACAGTGGAACCTCTCTATTAAGGACACATTGGGACCTTAATTTTAGTCCTTAATACAGAAGTTTCATCACTTTAGAGGTCATTTTATACACTTCAATACTACACTGGGACACAGAATGGTGTCCTTATTACAGAAGTTTCCACATTTCAAAGGTTTGCAATAGAGAGGTTCCAGTGTATACTGTATCACACATCACATGGTGCAGGCAGCACAATGCCCTATGGTGCACCATGTACACAGTCCCCAGATCAATTTTGCAACAGAAACCTGAGGTTTGAAAATGGGATTGGGTTTCAGAGTGCCAAAGGGTCAGTGAGTACAAAGGGAAAAGCAAGACCAATTGAAACAGAAATGTCAGTCAATTATTGTACAATAACAAACACATTACAATCCATAAAAGCTATCCTTCTCTCTCACACACCTTCAGTTTGATGGCTTGTAAGAATTGGGGCAATCAAATCATAAACACAGTCAACGATGAGTAACTTCAGTTGTCCATACCATGGGTCTCCGAGAGGGTGGTCCAGGCCAATCCCATCTCTAGGAGGGTGGTCCGGGCCAATCCCATCTCTAGGAGGGTGGTCCGGGCCAATCCCATCTCTAGGAGGGTGTTCCGGGCCAATCCCATCTCTAGGAGGGTGTTCCGGGCCAATCCCATCTCTAGGAGGGTGGTCCTGGCCAATCCCATCTCTAGGAGGGTGGTCCTGGCCAATCCCATCTCTAGGAGGGTGTTCCGGGCTGATCCTATCTCGTTTGACTTTTGACAGAGCAAAAGCAATGACATCAAGGGCATCAAAAATGTTGGAAACTTTAAAACTCCTTATACCATTCAGGAGAGAAGAAACATCCTAACAATTAACAATATCCAGATAAATGCATGTACGTACAGTGGATTGAATACATGCATGTACAGTGGATTGAATACATGCATGCATGTACAGTGGATTGAATACATGTACGTACAGTGGATTCATCAAATTAAAATTTCCGAAAACACATGAAGTTTGATAAAATCTACATGTCAGGCTGCTCAGAATCTGATTGCTATTACTTCAAGCAGTAATAACCTTATTATTAAAAATAAAAAAATAAAATTATACTTATAAAAATAATTGCAGCAGATTAACGAGTATTCAGTGTAGTGCAACCTGTTCATAAGAGCAATACCCCAGCTCACCGATTCAGGTACTCCTCTATTCTCCATCATCTCTGTTATCCGACTAGCAGCCAGGCATGATCCAGTGTCAAGAACTAGTGCATGCTTCCCACAATGAACTACAGCAGCTACAGCTGCATTCATACACAGCTGCAGTCCACAGGGTTTGAAAGTACACAGTGAATGAAGTGAAGTGTGTGTGTGTGTGTGTGTGTGTGTGTGTGTGTGTGTGTGTGTGTGTGTGTGTGCGTGTGTGTGTGTGTGTGTGCGTGTGTGTGTGTGTGTGTGTGTGTGTGTGTGTGTGTGTGTGTGTGTGTGTGTGTGTGTGTTTCCACAAAATTTCCCACAACTCAATGTTACAAATAAGTACATTTTAATAATCAATGGAGTATTAATATTAACCTGAAGGCTATCAGCAAACCATCACTCACCTGGGTCTTCCCAGACGCCGAAGGTCCTATAATTTCTGTGATTTCCCCACACACAAACCCTCCTTGGAGCAGCTCATCCAAACTACATATCCACACACAGTGAGATGATGCAACCACACAGTGAGATGATGCAATGTCGAATGCTTGTGCACACAAGGCAAAGCAGCGACACACACACACACACACACACACACACACACACACACACACACACACACACACACACACCTTGAGGAACCTGCAAGGGATGGAAACGGTTAAGCTCAGCATTGACAACATCGGTTGTACATCAAAGATCAAGTGGCCGCCACCACCACTACTGGGAAACAGACCTGTTGTCATGGTAACACATTCCGCATCCAGTTGCTCCCACAAGCTAGCAGCAGTGGTGGCCTTCAGTCCACAAGTGAGTAATGACTCACCTGGACCCTGCTGCGAACTCTGGATGGAGAAAGTGATGATTGTCTCACCAATGCAATAGTGCACACACACAAAATCTCAGTAGACATGACTGTAATGTGTTCTTAAGACTACGTTCACTACTAACCACATCAAAATTTGGCTGTGTACAGTGATGATGATGATGATGATGATGATGATGATGATAATGACGATGATGATAGTGATGGTGATGGTTATGATGGTGATAGTGATGATGATGATAAAGATGGTGATGGTTATGATGGTGATAGTGATGATGGTGTTGAGTGATGGTGATGACAATGACAAAGATGATGAAATTGATGCTCATGATGGCTATGTTGCATGGCATTCTGATATCCTATCCAATTTGTGGCATTGATCATTGTCCCTGCAATCGATCACAGGATTTAGTGGTTCGATGGCTTGAGTAGTTTCACATACTTATGTCCCAAATCGTCCCAAATGTAGCAATATTCGTGAATTAACCAACAACAAGCATATGGTTTTAGGTCTGATATCAGCCAACCATTCAAACAAAAGAACAGACAAACAAAACACAAACTGTTCTTGTACAAAGACATAATATTATTATCCCATCTTGATCCTTCATAATTCCAGCTGATCGATATCACCAGCCAACGACAATAGTTGCTCACCTTCAAGGGAAAACACGTGGACGAATGGAGGTACGGTAGGTCGTTGGTCATCAACTTTTCTCTGGGAACATTAACGAAGGATTATTGCAAACGGACGAACGCGATTCCCGTCACCAGACACGTGCACACCACCACAGTCCCGCCATATTATTTCATACATTCATATTTCATGTCGGCCAAAAGCGCGGGAAAGCGAAACGTACGTCGTAGACCCATGCTGTGATCAAAACCACTCTTGTATTAGTTCAAGTAGATACAATATTGTTACACGCTACATATTAATACACATGCTCGGTTCAATACAACTACTTTCAAGCTATCGTTATTTCTACATTGTACAGCTTCCAAGGTGCTGGCCAGCGGCTGTGAATTAGTTGTTCTGTTCTACATCTTGCAGCTCTGTTTCCTCATCTAAGAGAACATGGACAGACATATTGTACATCACATCCACACACTATTACAGAGACTTATTGCTACAGTAAAGAATTGAAATGGGATTCAATTCATATGTACCTCGTGGTGTGATTTTTGGACTCGTGTGAATACATACAGTACAGTCCTACTGGTATACACTGTACATACAGTACAGTTCCACTGGTACACACTGTACATACAGTACAGTCCTACTGGTACACACTGTACATACAGTACAGTCCAACTGGTATATACTGTACATACAGTACAGTCCTACTGGAACACACTGTACATACAGTACAGTTCCACTGGTACACACTGTACATACAGTACAGTTCAACTGGTATACACTGCACTTACAGTACAGTCCTACTGGAACACACTGTACATACAGTACAGTCCTACTGGAACACACTGTACATACAGTACAGTCCTACTGGTACACACTGTACATACAGTACAGTTCAACTGGTATATACTGTACATACAGTACAGCCCTACTGAAGTATAAATACCCTCCAGCACTGCATAGCAGGAAATTTTCGCTAGGTGCCATATATCCTCCTTTCACATTCCAGTTAGATTTACGAAACTAGAACTATAGAATGGTTGCTTCCATGAGAATTGCCCACCATACAGTATTCCCTGGATAGGCAATACTGCTTGTACATAAGACCAGTTTCAACATACTTTCAGCTGATACATCTGTAGTCCACAGAGTAAGGTTGTCACGGAGCAGCTGCATGATCAAGGTACTGTCCTTGTAGCTGTCTTCAGTTAAGTTGTCAAGTTCGGCGATTGCATCATCAAAGGCCTTCTTTGCCAGCTTGCAGGCTTCGTCCGGATCAGAACAGATCTCATAATGGAAAACAGAGAAGTTGAGGGCTAATCCCAGTCTTATGGGATGTGTAGGTGACATATTCTCCCCAATCACATTGGCTTTATTATAGGCAGCTAAAGAGTTTTCTTTGGCTTTTTCTCTTTCATCACCAGTGGTGAATTCTGCCATGTAACGGTAGTAGTCACCCTTCCTGCATCAATACACAAAATCAATACAAGCTACCATGCAACACAGAAATACTACAGTACAGAGACAGTACATGGAACAAATGGTCCTTGTCCTGTCCCTGCGTAGAAGCAGCAAACAGTCTACCAACCCAGGTGTCTCCTGAAACACCCGACTTGGAAAACGTCCGGTGAAACAATTCAAATTTAAAACCTCATGGCCCATCTACCATACATTGAACTCAATTCACTTTCTTGTTGCATTTTGTAGTAGACAGCATCAAGGTTGTGTAATAGGGCATAAACTTTGAAATTCAGTGATAGTTGAAATGCTCAAAAACTGAACTACCATATCAAGAAGAATTGTACAAGTCTTTTCAAATTATCCATATTAGTACTGTGAGTGGCATGTATTTCTGTGATCAATAGAAACATTGTTCCAGACACTTCTTCAAAAGTGAAAACAATATGGGGCTTCCTTTGGCAGCCCAAAGATTTACAAAATTATAAGCAATTCAGGCTTGTACTGTGGACTAAGATGGGCCTTCTAGTTTTAAAGGGACTTCAGCTAGTTTTCAGCAGTGTGGTAAATTGATCAAAGCAATTAAACCATTAAAACTTCAGTTGTGGCATGTTCACGATAATGTGATTAGTCGTAACTATGTACACACTTTAACACATTATCAGTCCGTCATATCACTGTCTATGTCATACATCAAATTGACATCAAAATACATTCCTCGTGATACACATATCCATAGTGAGGACACACACACAGTGTACAACACACACACACGCTCGCACACGAATGCACACGCATGCATGCATGCACGCACACAAACACACACACACACACACACACACACACACACACACACACACACACACACACACACACACAGCAAATTAGGGAAAGATGTAGTGAGTCAGAAACATATTGTATGGATAGATGTACATGAACATGATGGAGTTGATCTCTTGTGGCATTAAGGCTAATAATCTCACAGGACATTCACCAATCAAATAGATTTATCATACCAGGACATATGTACTGAGGAACCCAGTAAATATAATAAAAGTCGTTTTGAAGATGGGGCATGAGGCAGCAAGGACAGAGGAAGAAACTGATCACTGAATAATTCATTTCCTTCCCACTGAAAATATCAGCTATTTGAAGTAATAGAATAAACTCGCACTGACTCACATTTTATGATAAAAGACCTTGGATTCATCAGATTTTTCATCTTTTTTTTCCGCAGCTGGAAGAAGATCGTCGTCAATCACCTTCAAGACTTCTTTGCAAACGGAACTCAATTCTTCCTCTACTTTTTGCCGACATGCCTTCGCCTCTTTCTTTTTAATGCTCTCCGCATCACCAGCCTTTTGTTCCACACTAGACAAAATTCGCCAAGACGCCCTTCTCGCTCCAATAACATTCTTGTAAGCCACAGAGAAGAGGTTTCTTTCTTCAATTGTCAGATCACCTTGGCTACTTTTTACTACATCTTTCATGTACGTAACCATGTCTACGGAGAGTCGGGACAAAACCCGGGCATTGAAATTCTCTTACACAAGTTAAAACTACAATAAACTTACCATCATATCTTTCAACTTGTTCAGCAAGTTTTGCTAAGTAAACAGAGTTTTCCCTCTCGGTCATGTTCGAAGATCAGGACGATGTAACGACGAACTCCTTCGTCTAGAAGATCAACTTGGGGGGCGTTATAGACGTTAGTTTATATTATCATACATTAGTAATATGTTTGTGTACAAATTAGTACTAATGATGTTCGTACATTGTAATTTGCGCGGGCGACGCAGGTCAGTCACATTCCTCATTTCAAGTTCAAATTCAAGTCAAAATCAAAACATACAACGTATCCGCATGAAACAATCATCGTACTGAACTTATTAATAATTGCGAATGTAACTACTAAACACAACTGTAGCTAGCAAATACAACACTAAATACCATAGGCCCAGGTTATTGTGTTATTTAAACTTTCTAGTCTTCCTGGACCTGTTCCTTATCATCTGTGAGATATGAAACAAAACATGATTGACAATAACGGTGTTTGGGTGAGTTGAAATGTCAAGATGAAATATGCAATGCTTCCTTCATGTACTGATTTGTATTAGGAAAAGGAATCAGTCTTGTAACCAGGTCAGTTGGGGTTAAACTTAATTAAATAAGCCAGCTTAAATTAATGTCAATTTTTAACATGGATGCTCGTCCTATCTCGAGACTCTACGACTTTTGAATTCAAAAGTGCTCATTGAGAACCTTCTTCAGCTGTAGAAAATAGTGTCTAGAGTAAGGCACATTGATGTCCTATGGAATAATTCCAAAATCTCCATTTTGTATTGAACCACCAATTCAACTGCCAAATGATACATATGTGAGCTTCTCTCACAAATCTCACACTCACACCCACACACCAAGAAAAGAAAAATTACCTGCAGTCCACAGAGTAAGGTTGTCACGGAGCAGCTGCATGATCAAGGTACTGTCCTTGTAGCTGTCTTCAGTTAAGTTGTCAAGTTCGGCGATTGCAGCATCAAAAGCCTGTTTCGCCAGTTCGCAGGCTCTTTTACTATTTCCAGCTATTTCATAGTGATACACAGAAAAATTCAATGCCAAACCAAGTCGGATGGGGTGGGTAGATGGCAAGTCCTGCTTAGCAGTATCAAATGCATCTTTATAAGCTTGGCTTGCAGCCTCCACTTGTTTGTCATCTCTCGTGTCATTTTCATCAGTGACTTCTGCTAGGTAGCGATGGTAGTCACCTTTCCTGAATAACAGAGTAAAGGATACATGTATAATTGGAAAAAAAGTACAAATTCTTTGATGGCAGACCATATTACTCTTATGTTATGCTTAGTCCAGTAGGTGTATTACATTTACTAACAACTGCAGGTGTAGTGAGATATTGACACCATGCAAGGTGGATCGTATGCAATAGGTTTTTACGCTGACTTCTGTGATTATACCGTCCTATCCTGTGAAGGAGCCTGAAATGATTCTTTTCAGGATTAAATTTCCGCCCTTGGCCACTTGTCCACACTGCAAAGACAGCAGCATGTGGAATAACCCCCCCCCCGTATTGTAATTTGGATTACTGCTTTTACAGTGGAATCTCCATTATCCGACACCCTCTGCACAACCTGCCATTTTTCACTATGATACATTTCAATCTTGGCAATACCGTCACCTGTCACCATCCCAGCTGTGCCTTCTTTTGAGACATTGCTATTACTGGGTGTGAACAAAGACCAGGACCTCACAGAATGCTCAGACATACGTAGATGGATGATATACATTGAATATGCCATAAGGTGTACACTAAAATGGGGATCAGAATATGGCCTCCATGCTGGGTGACATTTTTCATCACCTGAAAAAGAATTTTTAACGTCCACCAACCTTTCCAAAGAATTGGGATGCATTAAATGATCAGGAAATTGTGGATAGAGCTTTTTTATTTGTTTTAAACAGTAGAACGACATTTTAAACCTTAACTTTGACACGTTGGGGAAGCAGACAAAGAATGAACTTCACACCGACATAACAAAAAAGCAAGCAACTTGAGTTTGAAAACTCAATGTTGTCTCATGCTTACGTAGAACTTTTCTACCTTCAGCTATAGAATGCATTTTACAATATCTTGTCTGACACTAGCAATATTAGCAATGCAAAATTCGAATATTTGCCAAAAAAGGAAACTTCATTGTCAAACTTCTGACTAATAATTAGAATTGCAGGGTGGAATTTCTACAACTTGGCTAACATTAGGCAACAATATAATAATAATATGTTATAATAATCTCTATAATCAGACAACCTTTGTAGTCTGACACGCATTGGTTGCCACGAAGAGTGTTGAATTATCAAGGTTCAAATGCATTATTAGATATTACGATGTAATTTCCGACAATGGGTTGTTGACTCCCGAGAGAGAATACAACTCAACAGTGGAAAACATTGTACACATGTATGTATGTATGTACAAAAAACCTTGATAATCCAACACTAAATGAGCAACTAATATCACGTCAGATTACAAAATTATGGAGATTTTGCAGTATAGTCTACAATAGTGACTGTGTCTCAAATGTGGATTGATAATACGTATGTAGATGCTCAGTTGTGAAGACAACAGATTATGGAGGCCTCGCTGTGCCGTGGTATACAATGTACACACAATACCTGCTCAACGAACAACATAGGACTGCATACATTGTGTGATTAAAGTGAATCTACGTGTTCTGTACAGGTCTAACTGGTCTTCAGAGGTTCAAATTTACAAAGAAGTCAAATGACCATGCTTGTGTCAGCCATTCTTGCATAGGACACACAAATGGAATCATTGACGAGCGCAGACATGTACGTATGTATGCAGTACAGTGCAACTTGCTTAGCAAGTGTCCTGGTTAGTGAGTACACCTCAGTCAGTCCCTAGCTCACATACACCATGTCGACCAGTACTGATAGTATGTACCTCAGATAAGAAGTACAAATTTGGTGTGCCCTTCAAGCAAGTTTTACTGT
This sequence comes from Chondrilla cf. caribensis, assembly GCA_964020155.1. Lineage (NCBI taxonomy): Eukaryota > Metazoa > Porifera > Demospongiae > Chondrillida > Chondrillidae > Chondrilla > Chondrilla cf. caribensis. Next base: position 6,075,999 of record OZ026548.1, read on the forward strand.
ATCTTGATAAACAGAACAGTTTTCAGCATTCTCAGAGGGGTTTACACTTGGTGAGACTTCGCTGTACGCTTGGTTCACAAGGCTCACACAACCACAAGTTGCTTACCCGCAGACTCTGCTACTACTTCGACACCTATACCCAAACAGTCTATGCGCTAACAGAATAATCAATACACAGACTCACATCTTTAGATAGAAGATCTTAGATTCACTGTCCGTTGCAGAATTGATTAATTTCGAATTTAGAAGGTTCAAAACATCTTGGCAAACCTTGTTTAACTCCTCCTCCACTTTCTTGAGGGATTCGGTTATAACCTGGAGTTTCTCGGTATCAGTGGGGTTTTTTTTCCGGATCGAGTTGAGAATTCGCCAAGACGACCTCTTCGCCCCAATTACATTCTTGAATGCAACTGAGAGAAGGTTCCTTTCTTCCATACTCAATTCTTTTTCGGACGCTTCAACAGCTTCCTTCATGTAAGTGACCATATCTGGGACGACGGAGAGGAACGACAATGAACTACCCATAACGAGTCCAAGGTTGACCGCTTTTGAAAACTCACCATCATATCGATCAGTCTGCTCCGCAAACTTAGCCATTAAAATAGCCTTAGATCTCTCGTCCATAGCGACCTGAACAGGAAAACAGTGGCTATAGTCGTTCTCGACCGAATAGGGGGCTGGTATAGCGAGTAATAAGAAATTGGACGGTATATAAGCTAGTCTGACGTCAGGACGAGGAATGTTAGCGGCTGTAATCTCGTTTCTATGTGCCAGCAAAATTCGGAATCAAAACACACATCAATGATACCGAAATTCGTGTTCAATGCACGTACATTTCTCACAACATGTTTCTATACAACTTTAATAAAGACTATATATACTATAAAGCTATTATGCCCAGTTATCGATACAATCTTCTATTCATCCTGATTCTGATCGCTGTCTGCAGAAATAGAGAATACAATATTTGAACAATTAATATTGCCATCCCATGTACGACATGCATCTCCTTGGCAACCTAACAGTCTGGCACACTTGTCATGGCTGGCATGAAAAAGGACATATTGTGCTTTCTTACAGTGGAGTTTGTGAAGGATTCTGGAATTTGTGAAGGATTCCGGAGTTTGTGAAGGATTCTGGAGTTTGTGAAGGATTCTGGAGTTTGTGAAGGATTCTGGAGTTTGTGAAGGATTCTGGAATTTGTGAAGGATTCCGGAGTTTGTGAAGGATTCTGGAGTTTGTGAAGGATTCTGGAGTTTGTGAAGGATTCTGGAATTTGTGAAGGATTCCGGAGTTTGTGAAGGATTCTGGAGTTTGTGAAGGATTCTGGAGTTTGTGAAGGATTCTGGAGTTTGTGAAGGATTCCGGAGTTTGTGAAGGATTCTGGAGTTTGTTTCCATGCACCCCTTGCCATCACAAGTAAAGGCCATGGCAAAGACTAGAGTACATAGCCTCCAAACTGTACTTTAACAATCAACAGATGTTTGATTGTGGTTGCGATAGTGCTGTGTTTGTGTTAGTTATTCACTAGCCTCCCTGAAAAGCAGCTACCTACGTACTACCTTAGGTACATTTGTGGGTAACCATCCTAGGGAGGACCATCCTAGGGAGGTGGCTGTTCATACAGGTTGTAAATTTGAAACATTGGGAAAACTATTCACTGGTTTAGTGGAGTGATTTGGAATAGCGATTGAAAGTTACTGAATTGTATATTCACTGACAATACGTAGTTGAATACACCACACGTCATGAGCCACATGAACAGCCACATCCATAGTAGCCCGGTGGTCACCTCAATCAAGTCCTCACATACACATCTGACATGTTTTACATACAAACCCCTATGTGGTATTTTATAGTGCTGGGATGATTAATCAATTGATTTCATTTCAAATCTGATTATCGTTAATAGTGCAAGCAAATCGATTAATCACAGGACGTAATTAAGTGAGTAGACCAGTACGCCACCACCACTTCTAATCAGAACCTTCACTCCATGTACAGTGGAACCTCTCTATTACAAACCTCTGAATAGCAGAAACCTCCGTAATAAGGACACCATTCTGTGTCCCAGTGTAGTACTGTAGTGTATTAAGTGACCTCTGAATCGAGGACACCTCTGTAATAAGGACTAAAATCAAGGTCCCAAAGTGTCCCTAATGGAGAGGTTCCACTGTACTTCAAGAGTACCTGAAATGTGAAAGGGACCCTATAAATCCCACTTCACGTCTATTGGATGACTACTCACTGCAAGGAAGTGAGAGTGGTTTTTAGTTATGTCCACATAATTACTACCGGTGATTAATTGGTTACTACAGTATGTACAGATAATCAATTTGGAGGTAACAGCCGATCCCCAGCCCTACTATGTACTGTAGCCCTTTGCAACTGTGAAATATACATACTCTCTAATCCGACACCTCTATAATCCAACATTCTCTCTAATCCGACACCTCTATAATCCAACATTCTCTCTAATCCGACCATTATATGAGGTACAGTCACCATACATAAGTATGGTAAGAGGCACTTCATAATCCAACAACCTCCTAATCCAACATTATTCTCAGGTCCCATTGAGTGTCAGATTAGAGAGGTTTCACTGTACATGGTTCAACCTCTCCTCCCAGTCACGCACACACAAACTACCTGCAGTCCACAGGGTAAGGTTGTCACGGAGCAGCTGCATGATCAAGGTACTGTCCTTGTAGCTGTCTTCCTGCAAATTGTCAAGTTCAGCGATTGCAGCATCAAAGGCATCCTTTGCCAGTTCGCAGGCCTTTTTACTATCTCCAGCTATTTCATAGAAATACACAGAGAAATTCAATGCCAAACCAAGTCGGATGGGGTGGGTAGGCTTCAGGTTCTTAGCAATCTTGAATGCTTCCTCGTAAGCCTCACGTGCCGATTCCTTTACCTCTTTTGCTTCTATAGTTGCAATCTCTGCTAAATAACGATGGTAATCGCCTTTCCTGCAATAAAACATGCGAAACTTAATCAGACATTTCAAGGATTATATGTACATAATTATTATACTACTTTTTCTGATAATTATAGAAAATAATCATAATATTTAGCAATTGTTATACTGCAGCATTCTTGATCTCATTAAATACTAAAGAGACAGTTTAGTTGACATGTGATGCTGAAAATTTTGAGATGCATGTCTAGCAGATCACGAATTACTTGAGTAAAAACAACAAACTATGTGTTCTACCTACATACTCCACCCACAAGATGTGTGTCCCATTTGATACACCCATGAGCTGTGTGTCCCATCTGATACACCCATGAGCTGTGTGTCCCATCTGATACACCCATGAGCTGTGTGTTCCATCTAATACACCCACAAGCTGTGTGTTCCATCTGATACACCCATGAGCTGTGTGTCCCATTTAATACACCCATGAGCTGTGTGTCCCATCTGATACACCCATGAGCTGTGTGTCCCATCTAATACACTGTACTGTATGCCATTGTGCTCACTGAAACAATGCATGAAGCGATGTACTGCTGGCAGCCACTGCAACCTTATTTTTTTGCTTAGCGAGTGTACTACAATACACGATTGGGGCAGGTTGAGTACACCCCACACAAGTACGGCCATTTTCACTCACACACACATGAATGCAAGCATGGTAACCGAACACCTACAACTCGCCCAGGCCCACCATATGATTACTATCACCTGCCTGATATAATGTATGCACGCATGTATGTAGGCAGGGAAGTCTTTGAGGATTTCACAATAGTGCAAAGTGTGTCAAGTTGGGCAGCAAGCTAATCCTCAAATAACATAGGCAATGAATATGGTTATCATTCTGAAATCCTGATAATCCCGGATTCTTATATTCTTGAGATTGTTCCTTCTTCACATGAGTTTATCCTGTCTAAAATCAATGTGTTTGAAGTTTCTTGCATATTTGATTTGTTTTATTATTCGTTTTTGGCGAGTACCATTTTATTGAAAATAGATGCAAAACAAACCCAAAGTTAGCATAATCAGACCCACTTCTGTCCAAATAAAAACACACCACTGACCAGTTCGGTAATATATACGTATGAGGTCATTCTCAGTCAATGACCATACAAGGTAAGTGTGCACTCCAGCTGGTGTTCCCCTGGTCAAATATTTCACTTGGTTTCGACCGGTAACAAAGGAGAGAAGTCTACAGGGATGTGGCTAATGTGCTCATAACTCAGCCAATTGTGGTAGCCCACTGTATTCTGTTAAGAAATTGATGATACATTAGGGGTGCTGTATTGACATTTGTCCGAGAATGTGCTGGGCAACGACGGTTAATTGTACACCTCTGCCCCAAATCACAGACATGGAAGCATCACACACACACACACACACACACACACACACACACACACACACACACACACACGTACACACACACACACACACACATGTACACACCACACAATCACACACACACACACACACACGTACGCACACACACACACACACGTACACACACACACACACACGTACACACCACACAATCACACACACACACACACACACACACACACACACACACACACACACACACACACACACAATCACACACAAACACACACACACAAACACACACACACACACACACACACACACTAGTACATGACTACTTCGAACATTCCTAGTTACACCACGAATTACCCACGTTGGTACACTACCCCAACAACACTCCGTGTAGGTAACCTAAGTAACCAGTAATTGCTGCTCACATCAGTTACCAAACTCACATCTTTAGATAGAAAACTTGCGATTCATATAATTCTTCTCCTGCTTTCGCCCTAGGAATTAACGTTTTATCCAAAAGTTCAAGAACTTCGCCACAAACGTCTTTTAACTCATTCTCCACTCTCTCTCGGTACCCTTCAACAAGATCGCGGGGTTTATCTTCCCTGTTTTCAATTGATTGGAGAACTCGCCAAGAGGACCTCTTCGCACCGATTACGTTCTTAAACGCAACAGAAAGAAGATTTCTTTCTTCTACAGATAAGTCCGTATCAGTTAACTCGACAACAGTCTTCATAAATTTCACCATATCTACGAAGACGAGAGGCTTAACGTAACGCGATTCACATCAATGTAGTAAATTTCTACTGAAACCTCACCATCATATCTTTCGGCTTGTTCTGCAAGCTTAGCTTGGGAAACTGCTTCAGCTTTGGAAGTCATCTTTTTACCAAAAAGGCAATTTCTCTCCACGAGTGATCAGACAGGCAAATAAACGGACGAAAGGATTCTTCAGGTATGTAGCGGTCTGACGTAGAACACCCCACGGTCCGCCTCTCCGTTAAAATTGATTTATTCCCATTCTCGATCCGAATGGAAACGGAAGCCCGTCTTTGTATTTAATCCCTGAGACGGTTCGTAGTGTCGTATGTCGAGCCGCTGTCTATGCACTACAGATGTGGCGAGCGGCATAACCGTTAGCAGTGAGTAATCTCGTCACTAGTGAACGATCATGAGCGAGAAAGAGTCTGGAAGTGTGCCTCCCACAAAGAAGAAAAGGATAACACCAGTCATTCCGAAGACCCCACTTGATGCGCAGAGAATTCAATTGGAGAAGCTAATGGCCGACCCCGTCAGTAAAGATAAGTATAGCGATAGTGTTAGCTGGTGCTGGTACGATTCGAGTTAACAGTTAGCTGAATATAGCTCCACCGTAACATATAGTGAACATGAACAGATTCTGTAGATTCTTTGTAGAGCAGCCTCAGTGGTAGAACCATAGATACTCTATACTACGCACCCGTGCGTAGTATAGAGTATCTATGGTAGAACGACCTCCCCAGCATTTATGAGATGAAATGAACGGATGAGCAAACCGTAAATGACTTATAGTTAACTATCCTTGTATTTTTGTAGAAAAAGGAAGTGGTTATCCCTGGAATGCAAAAGGATGAGAAATTCCCTGAGCCACCCGAATTTATGCGATTTTACATGGGTGTGTTGTGTGTGTGTACCAGGTGCATTTGTGAAAGTTTGGTGTATGTAAGCCTAGTCCCTTTTTGTGCAATAGTAAGCTGGAGGAACAGGGTCTAGTGTATGCTAAGCAATGTGTGGGAGTGATGTTCGAGTGTGTGTACATACTCAGGCATTGTGGATCTGTGTAATGTGAGCATGTGCATGTGTAGGCATGTGGAGATATACGTACCAAATTCTCAACCTATGACAATGTTATCACCACATAATGTGGAAGAAAATTGCTGGAAATGAAATTTGTTGTTTGTAGTTTTGCAGGCACAGTAGTGTCATCATAGTGGCTAATTTTACTCCATTCTGTACTATTCATACATATCATGAGTGTGATAGCTGGGAGTGAGGTGTATATGTAGGGATGACGTGAAAACAAAATGGCAGCCCTATACCTCGCATACGTTACAGTTTTGCAAAATATCACCTTATATATATAGTACAGATATACTGGTATACTTGATTTTGGTAAGTCCACAGTGGCTCTGAGTATTCCTGTGTTACCTTGTATTACTGTTGTGTGTATGGCAGGTTCCAGTGCAGGGGCTGGGAGCGAGGTGTTTCACATCTACAGACATCTCAGAAGAAAAGAGACAATCAGACAAGATTTTATAAGAAGCCAAGCAGACAAGGTGTGTTTATATTTTGTGTGTGTGTGTGTGTGTGTGTGTGTGTGTGTGTGTGTGTGTGTGTGTGTGTGTGTGTGTGTGTGTGTGTGTGTGTGTGTGTGAATATGTCCATGTGTGCACAATGACATGGAATGTCTGATTTGTGTAACAGGATGCTAAAGAGGAAGAATTCCAGCTAAAATTAGCAGAGAACAAAGCCAAAGCTGACGAAAGAACAGCTAAGAAGCGAGCTAAAAGGTGTTAGCACCCCAAATGTCATTGGCCACGTAAATTCTGTTGCTGCTTTGTGATACATATGTAGGTCATATGCTGTTGTTGACACGACACACACACACAAGAAATTGATTTCCGCATAATGATAGCTATTTTATTATTATTGTTTGACTTAAATTCAGATTAAAGAAGAAACAGCACAAAAAAGAGACCAACAAGACAGTCTCATCTCCTTCAAACAATGAGAAGCAAAGTCCTCGTCACCATGAACCAATCAAAGTTGAGAGCAAACCACAGGACAAAGCTCAAAGTGATACTGATGACGATTGACCTTGCTACATTCCACTTGTTGTCTATATCAAGTCTTTTTTCTTGTCTTGTTGATTTTTTGAATGTATATCATCGTAATAACATATTTTTCAAAAAAGTCTGAAATAGCAATAGCAATACATAATACATATTTTTGCATTCTATAATATCAACAAATTACATCATGCTCGTGTGTACGTAAATGAACATAACACATCAAGTGTTGGAACAAAGGCACATATTGTAAGGTTTAACTATAAGTACGTATGTACGCGTGTACACACAAGTTAGTGTAACTAACACACGTACAGTTGGTAATCATAATACAGTTTATGTATGCATGTGTGTAGAACGTGTAGACAGTAGAGAGCTATCATAATCACAAGGAGCACGTTATCCATGTTCATTTCTTTGCTTTCTTTCCATTATTCTTCGGAGGTGTCTGTGGCCGGCTTGAGCCCGATGTTCCCGAATAGAAGCGTTTCTGCTTATCTGCCGGTTTTAGAATCTGTACAGCAGGGTAAAGGAAAAAGTGAACACAGCAGGCTAAGCAGAGGAACAGGACAAAAGCTGCAACCCCAATGTACGCACACATTGAAGAAACGAGTCCGAATTACCCGCCCTATGGGCATAATCATCCTTAAACGTGTCATAAAAATGGCGCCTTTCAAGTACAGGGATAGTACGGTTTCGTTCGAATTCTAGAAGAAAGGTCTAAAACGAAACGCCAACCCCCTTAGTATACTTTGCGGATGCCGCTGAGAAGGATTGGGGAGTTTGACGTCGATTACATGCAAACTGAAGGAGGAGTTCGCGAACAAACAAACAAACAAACAGAGACCCCGTAAATTACAGTAAGATGACTCAATAAAAATGAAAAGCTTGTTACGAGTGACATTTGCTTTCCACAAGGTGAAGAAACCCATAAAGGCAACAAGTTGTTTCCTCCACTATATCACATTTACCTCACTCTAATGGAGGACGGTAGTACACACCTCCCCAACAGACTCACCCACATGCAACACCAGTTTATGTCAGCATACGTAGGCATACCACCTCACCTGGAATGAGCACATGAGGGTCTCATCGACGCTCATCATCGCACCAGCGTTGTCAAACTCCCCGCAATAGTTGGGAGCAGAAAATAAAGTGACCAGTTGACGTTTGGCAAAGAACTCATATCCATCCTCCACCACCTGCAGAGGCACACGTAGAGTGACAGAGTTGCAATGCACGCGAAACAAGAGCCCCTCAGTAACAGGACAACACAGGGGAGGCATCCACAAACAGATTTCTCCCAACACACACACACACACACACACACACACACACACACACAATAATGTGAAATGTCTATGGCTAGAGTTCTCCATTGTACTACGTAATCCATAAGATGTCACCTAGCCATACAACCCCCTTTCCAGAACAAGTACAGGTTCACAGAAATACGTATACCCACTGAAAAAATGCATACAAATCAACCCTGGTCTACTTCTGGACACTGGGCAGATCCACTTATGTAACATATGATGGATGGAGGTACTCCTGTTGGAGCATAAAGGTGATATGTGATATGCTTATAGCTAGGTATGTCAAAGAATTCAAAATGGTGCAAAACTTATGAAGACTGCAAGCGGTTGAAACATCTCACAAACTATTCACGAATACTATGTGTAGTGTCAACATGTTCCCCATCTTCAACAAAGAAGACGTGCAAGTCTACAAAGAGAACGGCGAGTGTGATACCTGGTGTGCCCTGCATATCAAGTCCATATCGTGCTTGTGGAGGAATTTGGTCACAATCTCTGGTCCGAAGGTGAAGGAGACTCCACGGTCATTTTCTCCCCATCCCATTGTCTCCTTGTCAGGATCCGCCCACAGCAGATCACACAGTAGGCCCTGGTCAGGTACATCTGTTGGTCTCATGATCCTACGGACCTGCTCCATGGACTGGAGATCGGGAGACAGACCTGAAATGGGGAGCAATAGAGAGAACAATGTATTTATGTACTGATACGTATATATGGAATGAGAGCCAGTTAACCTGATGCGTGAACGCATATGTATGTATATCACATGGAGAGCGTACACGTGTGTACAAGAAGTGAAAACAGTACACACAAACTGTGCCGTTTGCAGTCAAAGGCATTCAGTAACACCCGTAGCTGACAGTGGGAAGCACATCATTTAACAGAGTGCGTGTCCAACAACTCAGGACAACCTGCGAACATCATCACCATTACCAATGTAAAATCAACAGCCACAGTCACACACACAGTAGGAACATCTTGTGGGACACACACACACACACACACACACACACACACACACACACACACACACAGTAGGAACATCTTGTGGGACACACACACACAGTAGGAACATCTTGTGGGACACACACACACACACACACACACACACACACACACACACACACACACACACACAGTAGGAACATCTTGTGGGACACACACACACACACACACACACAGTAGGAACATCTTGTGGGACACACACACACACACACACACACACACACACACACACACACACACACACACACACAGTAGGAACATCTTGTGGGACACACTCAACCAAAATCTTGTAAAAGTAAGCTTCAACACGTAATGTAATGTAAACAAATATGTTGGCTCTAAACAAGTTGATACAATAATGATGTACACTAGGTTCTGCTAGTATGAAGGTGAACAAATAGAAATTCCTTCATGTTCAGTAGGGTTTTACTGTGCTGTAAGGAATGTATGTAAGTGAACAATGCACATACACCTACAGTGGAACACGCATAGAGAACACGTACAGCTTCTTGTGACACAGACGCAATCAGATATGTATACATTAGTGTCCCTATGATAACAGTAACATCAACTGTAAACTGAGAATAAAGTGACAGCTATACAGATGTGTACATGAATGTGCCCATTCCTGCATAGGTTTTCAGCAACCCAACCACACAATAGAGGAATCTAATGATTTAACCCGGATACAATGGATGAAATATGTGGAAGAAGTAACAAGCTCACACACGCACACACATAGTTCACATGCACACACACACACACCACAAAGAAACACTTGATTACTTACAATTGGTGCAATACAAGTGAAAATAAGAAAAATATGAATATTCATATGTAAGTTCACACAGTGTGTGTGTGTGTGCACATGTGTACGTACGTATGTACTTACACCTGATTCAGTAATAACTATAGTAAAGAGTTGCAGAGCATAGCATATGAATATACGTAGATATGTATGGACATTACAGATGATTGAGGTGCAAGGGATAAGCAAATCAACCATCAAAGACCATGTGCACAACAGAAGACAAAAATACAGTTTTATAATTCCACACACGCACACACATGCATGCACACACAAACACACACACACACACACACACACACACACACACACACACACACACATACGCACCTCCGTGACAACAGAAAATCTTTTCATCTAAAATGGCTGCTACAGGAAGGCAGTTGAAACAGTCTGTAAAGGTCTTCCATAATCTGATGTTATACCTTCTTTTACCTACAAATGAACAGACAACAGAGTTAGAGGATTATGACCTTCATTATATCAAGGTAGATCAGTAGATGAATGGATAGAGGTAAGTTGAGCATCTCAAGGTGGTCTCACAGGGGGTCACATGGTTCTTTCTCATTTTTGGCCGAGAGAGTCATGTGATTGAAGCAGTGTCATGTAGTACCATCCATTCAATCCCTCACATGCCGTCATCAATGTGACCAGGCATGCCCATTGAGACAATTCCTCAGCTACATGCACGTCCAAAGTGGATTAAGGTTGTTTCCTGAACTAACTCAAGGTTTGAAGTTTCCTACACTCTTTGGCAGCCAATTCAGGGAATGTGACATCTGGATCTAAGTTTCACACACACACACACACACACACACACACACACACACACACACACACACACACACTCAGACACACACACACACTCAGACACACACACCACACATACACACATGCATACACACACACATACACACACACACGCGCGCACACACGCACGCACACACACACACACACACACACACACACACACACACACACACACACAGTGTTGCATTTACATGTAATAGACAAATAACACTTCAAAGTTGACAGCATGGAATGGAACAATACAGATGCAACAAACACTAAAGACTCTTACATTCATCGTAAAATCCATAAATCCTGTTGATACTGGCACATTCGTGGTTCCCTCTTAACAGAAAGAAGTTTTCCGGATACTTTATCTTATAGGCCAGGAGGAGGCAGATGGCTTCCAAAGACTGTTTTCCTCTGTCGACATAATCTCCAAGAAACAGGTAGTTCGACTCGGGGGGGAAACCTCCGTACTCAAACAACCTCAGAAGGTCATAATACTGACCATGTATATCGCCTGGACGACGAGGGTGAAGAAGACAAAAGACAGAATAAGCGTCCAAATAAGACGTGGAGTTCACGTTAAGGAGGCCTTGTACTCAATGTTTGCCCAATCGCCTATGACACCAACTCACCACAAATCTTCAGAGGCGCCTCCAGTTCGAGGAGAATAGGCTGACTGAGGAATATTTCTCGCGATTTCAGACACAGCCCGCGTATCTCGGCTTCAGTGAGCTGGACATTCTTGCCAGGCCTACTTCCTCTCACTAAAACATAAATATGACAACGATAACCGAAGGTGTTCCAAAGGAAGATCAAACTAAAGCGAATGGGAAATTGACCCCTTACCTTCCAAAAGCCTTTGAATAATACTATCTACGTTAAGCTTTTCTGTTTCTGGCGTGGACATTTATTCTTCCTTTCTTGTTAAATAAATTAGGCTCAAAAGAAATCTATTTCTGCCCTAATATTGTGGGTAATAAGAGTCAACTTTTCTTCAAACGACTAGCGATCGTTTGGCATTCAGAAATGCAAGAAGGGGCGGGACAAAGATGACGTAATACTACGAAGGCGTTCCGCTAATCGCTAATCGCCCGTAGGCGCATAGCGGCCACACTCCGTCGAGTTCACTATCTTTCGACACGGTCACTACGTAGGTACACGGCCCCTCATTCCTAAACATCCACTAACCGTGCCGGTATTTCTAAACACTCTGCTGTAACTCAGGCAGGGAATCACATCTGCCTATTTGATTTGGCAGGCACTAACCTTTGTTGCCTGTTTCCACTGGAAGAGAGGAAAGTTAGCCGTTTATATCGTATTTATATCAAGTCCTGAACAATGGCCAAGGAATCGGAAAGCCTAGATGTAGATAACGTGATTTCACAACTTCTATCTGGTGAGTTATTCATTAGTTTTTGTTTCACTTCGGATTGATCTACCCAACAGGTATTCTACCACCAATGTTGACTGTATACAGTGTCATGACAATTTGTAAATTCAAGCCTTCAGTACTGGACTAATGACACCGAACGAGTAGGCCACGTTCTTATACCCGTGGTACAGTGCATAGTTGGCGAAACTCGACTCGGCCAATCGAGATAGATAGTTGGTACTCGAACACTCGTGCACGGTCGTTAACTTATCACCAGTGGTTTGTGCTGGGATATTGAGTGTCGCATCATCCACTCGTATAAGAGTCAAGAGTAGTGTGATAGCCTGTGTCACTGTACTAGTAATATCAACGTTAGTAGTGGTAGTGGTGGTAGTAGTAGTGGTAGTGGTAGTGGTAGTGGTAGTGGTAGTGGTGGTAGTAGTGGTAGTGGTGGTAGTA
>OZ026548.1:6093896-6108896 GCA_964020155.1 Chondrilla cf. caribensis
TTAGTGGAGGTTTTGTTGCATCCCTCGAGTTGGAAGGCTCTCTTAATAGAGAGATGTGATTGAGTGCTGATGATGTGAACAGGATAGGGGATTCGTCGTCACCGGAGACACTGCAATGTGTGGAAACACAGCACGATTGAGTCACGTCATGCAGTTGTTTTCCTGTACATGACACTCTGTAGGGGTCACTTGTCACGATATGTGGTACATTGTACAACGGAGTGTGTACGGTTTGGGGAGCCAAGGCTGAAGGAGTTTGGGGAGCAGGGGGCGAAGTAGTGAGAGTGGTTTCCAGACCTTGTTTCAAGACTGCCCTTGAACTGGTGTACCCTCCACTACTCCATTGTGTGTTTGGTGAAGTGGAGGATACTCTGTGAGCTGATCCAGGTGCCTTCATTTGATTTATGAAAGATGAAATACTCATGTCAGAAGGTTTACTAACTGGGGATGCATTCAGGAACCCAACAGAGGTTGGGTGGACTTTAGGGGAGGGTGTGGTGGTTGACTGTGGGATGGTGGTTGACTGGAGGGCAGTGGTTGGCTGGAGGGCGGAGGTTGACTGGTGGGCGGAGGTTGACTGGAGGGAGGAGGTTGACTGGAGGGCGGTGGTTGACTGGAGGGCGGTGGTTGACTGGAGGGCAGAGGTTGACTGGAGGGCGGTGGTTGACTGGAGGGCGGTGGTTGACTGGAGGGCGGAAGTTGACTGGATATTGGCGGTGTCCTGGATCCCTGTGGATAGGATAGTGGACGTCTGAATTCTTGAGACCAGGGTAGGCTGGGCAGCCTCGGACGATAGAGTAGATGTGAGATTGTGCGTGTGTGTTGGATGATGGGAAGAACTGTGGGTCCGGTCTCCAGCAGGTGTGGGAGGCAATAACACATTGTTTGGTTCCATTTGGTCTATTGTACTGGTATCCATGGCAACTATGGTTGAACTAGAAATTGGACAGCACCATACAAGTTTCCCAAACACACCACTTCATCAACCACAAGGGACTTACTTGGCAACAGACATGTCTAAGGATTGAACACATGGGCTGGATGCTCTATTAGAGACAAACGACTTCATCTTATCCAAAGCAGTTCTGAAGGCTGGCTCGTGATGGAGCTGCTTCCTTACCCATTTGGAGAGGCCTGAGAACACACCAGCGGTGAAATACAAACAAACTGACAATCACAACTCACAAAGGAAGTACGTATACACATGGCGGTCCATGCAATCCTCACCATTTGTATACTTTCCTCCTTTACCGAACCGATCATCCACGAGAATCAGGCACCCCCAATCACTCCTGATGTGGAGAAAGTAGACAGTACACGTGGACCCCTCATTGGATGCCCCATCCTTGCTCCACACACACACACACACACACACACACACACACACACACACACACACACACACACACACACACACACACACACACACACACACACACACACACACACACACACACACACACACACACACACACACACACACACACACACACACACACACACACACACACACACACACACACACACACACACACACACACACACACACACACACACACACACACACACACACACACACACACACACACACACACACACACACACACACACACACACACACACACACACACACACACACACACACACACACACACACACACACACACACACACACACACACACACACACACACACACACACACACACACACACACACACACACACACACACACACACACACACACACACACACACACACACACACACACACACACACACACACACACACACACACACACACACACACACACACACACACACACACACACACACACACACACACACACACACACACACACACACACACACACACACACACACACACACACACACACACACACACACACACACACACACACACACACACACACACACACACACACACACACACACACCTGTGTCTAATACAACGTCCCAAAGCCTGGTTGACCGCACGGAATGCTTGTATCTCATACCACTCCCCTCCAGGCAACAGATCTCTGGAATGAGAGTACCTATCATTGTACTCTCTCTTCAGTTCCACCTACATTAGGTACAGTATACACAGTACATACAGCCATACCATATCGTGATGGGATGGATGAGATGCCACTTAAGTTTCTCGCTATTGAGATCAGCTATATTGTGCATAAGAGGTGCCCGCTCGAAATCCGGCTACGCAGCAAGAGGTCCAGAGTCAATCCAGCTAGCAGTCAGTGAAGGCAATGTCCAGTTGCCACACTAACTATATCAATTATGACTTTATAACATTATTCTCAAACTATATTATAAGCTATTGTTCATATAATAATAATAATGTTACATAAAAAAAAAAAAAAAAAAAAAAAAAAAAAAACAGTACATACAGTACACACAGTACACACAGTACACACAGTACACATAGTACATACAGTACATACAGTACACACAGAACATACAGTACATACTGTACACACAGTACACACAGTACACACAGTACATACAGTACATACAGTACACACAGTACATACAGTACATACAGTACATACAGTACACACAGTACATACTGTACATACTGTACACACAGTACACAGAGTACATACAGTACACACAGTACACACAGTACACACAATACATACAATACATACTGTACACACAGTACACACAGTACACACAGTACATACAGTACACACAGTACACACAGTACACACAGTACACAAAGTACATACAGTACACACAGTACACAAAGTACATACAGTACACACAGTACAGCATGTACAATACACTGTGACACAGCACTCCACGAAGCAGACTGACCTGCTTATCTCTGACATTAGGAAATGGAATTCCCACCTGGAGAATATGAAAATCTACATGTATTAGCACTTCACCACACCCACTCACTGTAACCTACGTACACCACACCCACTCACTGTAGCCTACACCACACCTACTCACTGTAGCCTTCACCACACCCCCTCACTGTAGCCTACACCACACCTACTCACTGTAGCCTTCACCACACCCACTCACTATAGCCTACACCACACCCACTCACTGCAGCCTTCACCACACCCACTCACTATAGCCTACACCACACCCACTCACTGCAGCCTTCACCACACCCACTCACTGTAGCCTACACCACACCCACTCACTGTGATAACGGCTCTTGCGTTGTCATCAGCAAAGTCCAGTCCTTCACTAACTTTCCCTCTGCAAACAGCAATGAAGAGCGCTCCTTGAGGTCTCACCACGTCAGCCTCATCCTCACTATCACCATCTACACTCACACAGAGACGGAACAGTGAAGGTACAAGCACGCAAGGAAGGGATATAGAAGCTCCTTCACAAATCAACTTGATCACCATGTACATAACTTAAACATGTAGCGTAATACATGCATACAAACACACACATACTGTATGCAATATTTTATACATATGTACTTAGTACATACACTGAGCATTACACGGAGTACACACAGTACACACTAACTGACCTCCAGTGTTCCCCACGTTGGCACAGTAGTACTGTGCAATAATGGTATTGAAATCTAAGGATGTTGTGACATGGTGAACACACACTACTCAGTGAATGCATTGGGAGTGTTAGTGTGAATGGGGTGTACCCGATTTGTCAGTGGCTCTTGGTTCCATCAGAACCGTCTTGTTCTTCTCAAGGCGGTGGAAGAGACCGGTATTCTGAGAATGGTACAATGGTACAATCTCATTCAATCCTACACACCTATATTCACCATCACGTCACCTCCACCCTCCATCACGTCACCTCTACCCTCCATCATCACAGTCACCTCCACCCTCCATCACGTCACCTCTACCCTCCACCATCAGTCACCTCCACCCCCATCATCAGCCACCTTCACTCTCCACCATCACAGTCACTTCCACCATCCATCATTAGCCACCTCCACCCTCCACCATCACAGTCACCTCCACTCTCCACCATCAGTCACCTCCACCCTCCACCATCACGTCACCTCCACCCTCCACCATCAGTCACCTCCACTCTCCACCATCAGTCATCTCCACTCTCCACCATCAGTCATCTCCACCCTCCACCATCAGTCACCTCCACTCTCCACCATCACGTCACCTACCTTCCATCTTTGTGTTAGTTTGTCCAACATCTTGTAGGAAGGCAGAAAGCAGAGGACACCATAAGGAACACTCTGCATTGGGAGAAGGTCGTAAACTAGCTGCAAACAGCAGAGCACCACAAACAGCAGAGCACCACAAACAGCAGAGCACCACAAACACAGGAGACACACGAACCTCACAAACTTCAGCAATCAAACATCCCAAATCATCCTGAAATTCAAAAGACTGGAAGCAAACAAAATCACAATGTCAGGACATTGAGCAGGAGTCACATGATGAGCACATGGTGTCACATGATGTTGAACAGAATTTCAGCTTCACCTCTGAAGTTTGATAGTTGGCCAGCAGGAGCTTCCCATTGGGACCATGAGATACCGATTGCACCAACACCTGACAGACCACACAAAACAGACTGCAGTATGTAGACAACACATCATTTGCATGTCATCACATTGGATGTACAGTGGGAAGGGAAACTACCTACTCCCGTTGTCGTGGAGAATGACTGGATGTACAGTGGGAAGGGGAAATACCTACACCCATCGTCACGGAGAATGACTGGATGTACAGTGAGAAGGGGAACTACCTACTCCTATTGTCATGGAGAAGGACTGTATGTACAGTGGGAAGGGGAACTACCTACATCCGTTTCCATGGGGAATGGCTAAATTTAAAACCTTAGTTAGGAAGCCAACACCACCCGGGCAACGTGGTTGGAGTTTAACTCTCACTTGTGAAGGGAATATGACATGGTTGGCCTCCAACTGGTGTGTGAACATCACACCCAACTCTGAAGAGAAGGATTTCATTGGAGAGAGAGTTCCGGAAGTGAGGATGATGCATCGTGAGCTAGACAACTCGGAGAAGGCCTACAGACAGCATGAGAGCGGAACCACTGGTATGGGAGGCTGTAGACCAGAGAGACACACAGGTCAACTCACAACAGCAGGGTTCATACACCAGAAGCTCAGAGCATGTCCCAACACTTTCTCTGTTTCTCTCCTTGCTCTCCTGGGTACCCAACCTGCATGCTGGAAACAGGAAATACACAGGCACACAGGAAGTATGCAATGTCCTCAATGAGTGGGGGTACAGATACTGGAAACAGGAAACATGCATGTTAACATAAAATTGTACATTTATAGGAACCTGAACAAAGAGCATATGATCAGTTGTGTCTCCCTCACTCCTCACCACTCACCCCGGAGTCTCCCTCACTCCTCACCACTAACCCCAGAGTCCTCCCTCACTCCTCACCACTCACCCTGGAGTCTCCCTCACTCCTCACCACTCATCCTGTAGTCTCCCTCACTCCTCACCACTCACCCCGGAGTCTCCCTCACTCCTCACCACTCACCCTGGAGTCTCCCTCACTCCTCACCACTCACCCCGGAGTCTCCCTCACTCCTCACCACTCATCCTGTAGTCTCCCTCACTCCTCACCACTCATCCTGTAGTCTCCCTCACTCCTCACCACTCACCCCGGAGTCTCCCTCACTCCTCACCACTCACCCCGGAGTCTCCCTCACTCCTCACCACTCACCCCGGAGTCTCCCTCACTCCTCACCACTCATCCTGTAGTCTCCCTCACTCCTCACCACTCATCCTGTAGTCTCCCTCACTCCTCACCACTCACCCCGGAGTCTCCCTCACTCCTCACCACTCATCCTGTAGTCTCCCTCACTCCTCACCACTCATCCTGTAGTCTCCCTCACTCCTCACCACTCACCCCGGAGTCTCCCTCACTCCTCACCACTCATCCTGTAGTCTCCCTCACTCCTCACCACTCACCCCGGAGTCTCCCTCACTCCTCACCACTCATCCTGTAGTCTCCCTCGCTCCTCACCACTCACCCTGGAGTCCTCCCTCACTCCTCACCACTCACCCTGGAGTCTCCCTCACTCCTCACCACTCACCCCGGAGTCTCCCTCACTCCTCACCACTCACCCCGGAGTCTCCCTCACTCCTCACCACTCACCCTGGAGTCCTCCCTCGCTCCTCACCACTCACCCTGGAGTCCTCCCTCACTCCTCACCACTCACCCTGGAGTCTCCCTCACTCCTCACCACTCACCCTGGAGTCTCCCTCACTCCTCACCACTCACCCTGGAGTCTCCCTCACTCCTCACCACTCACCCTGGAGTCTCCCTCACTCCTCACCACTCACCCTGGAGTCTCCCTCACTCCTCACCACTCACCCCGGAGTCTCCCTCACTCCTCACCACTCACCCTGGAGTCCTCCCTCACTCCTCACCACTCACCCTGGAGTCTCCCTCACTCCTCACCACTCACCCTGGAGTCTCCCTCACTCCTCACCACTCACCCTGGAGTCCTCCCTCACTCCTCACCACTCACCCTGGAGTCCTCCCTCACTCCTCACCACTCACCCTGGAGTCTCCCTTTGGTCTGAAAACTGTCACTGTTGATAGTGCCACTCTACAGCAATGGAATAGTAAACGGAATATACTGAACTAGTGCACACGCTGTAATTTTTAGTAAAATTCAGTATACTTGACAGCATGATCCTTGGTGAACTTGAAATTTCCACACTTCTTCCAGTATACTAACCTGTAATCTTCAGTATACTTCTTGTTATCTTTGAACATGAATCCAATTGCAAGCAATAAATGCTCCACAACCTTCAACATGGCGCTGATCATGGTAGGGAATTCCCCTGAGAAGAAGTTCATGACCCTCCTGTCCCTTGAAGGGGATGACACGTCAACAACAGCTGGAATGTGGAATACACAGGAAACCTACTCTTGAACGTCAATCTTCGATGACTGTATTACATGTAGATTGTCCTAGAAAAGCATGATTCATACATTTCCAATTCAAACTTCCAAATTTGAACTCAAAGTCAAAACATACTCTATACATTCCATAGGTTTCTGATGTTATTCCCATTCTCATTTCCAGTTCTTTCATCATCTCGTTTCCATACCAAATTTGACATGAACTCTCATACCCACGATGGGAGAGATTTGGGATCTGACTTGATATCCACTTGGACACACTATGGACCTGAGACAACAGAGAGCAACTGTCATTGCGCAATAGAGGCGTCCAACCCGACCAACACACCATTCCTCGCAATACACCATAACTCTTCTGTAACTGTACAATTTGGGGATTATTGCGCAAATAGCCAACTTCCTCTAAAGCAATAGATGCAGATATGTATGTAGTGAAACATGGTCATCACACGCACCACACACGCACACACACATTAATCACACACGCACACACATTAATCACACACACACACACACACACACACACACACACACACACACACACCACACACCAGCTTGCTTCAGTAGCCCCTTAACACGTTCGATGTCCCCTAGTACATCCAACAATTCAAATGTGTTAACAGTGTAGCTGGCAGCCTCCCTGGCAGCATCCTCCATATTGTGTCCCTCGTCGAAGATCAGAATGTCCTCTTCAACAGACAAACTCATCTATTGGGATAAAGTAGTACAAACGTATCTCAAACTGCAGAGATTATTGGAAATACCAATATACACTTTATTAGGAATTGGTATACCACCTAAGATATTGGTGACTGTGTGTGTGTGTGTGTGTGTGTGTGTGTGGAGGGGGGTGCGCGCGTGTGTGTGCATGTGTGCGCGTGTGTGCTGTGTCTATATTGGTGTACCAGCCCCTTCACCACCAGTCCCTTCACCACCACCCCCTTCACCACCAGCCCCTTTACCACCAGCCCCTTCACCACCAGCCCCTTCACCACCAGCCCCTTCACCACCAGCCCCTTCACTACCAGCCCCTTCACCACCAGCCCCTTCACTACCAGCCCCTTCACCACCAGCACAGGTAACACAGAGCCATCACTGGGACATGGAGTCCGGCACCACAAGACCAAGAGGAGAGGCTTACACTCAATCTAATCCCTGGGTCCACAATGTAGTTGTACGGACAGAAGACGATGTCAGCTTCTTCCATCACTGAACGGCTGACAAAGTAGGGACATGCCTGTTAAGTGTGTGTAGGTGAGTGTGTACGGGAATCAAGGAAAAGAACTGAATAATACATCGAATCACATGACCTGCATCACATTACATCACATTACATCACATTACATCACATTACATCACATTACATCACACTGGATCCCAGAAACTGAAATAGTGGAGCAGATGTAATGTAAACACAGAGGTAACACTTAGCCCAAGATGCACTGGTGTGTCCTGGTGTACGTGCATCACTTGGTGCACTAACCCTCTGCTGCTTTCCAGTTCTTATCAAGTCCTCCACATCCCAAGCTTCAGTCAACCCACTATTCTTGAGGTTGGCCTGTGTACCAAGACGCTTGTACAGCGAATAAAACGCACAAGAAGCCTGCATCATATCGGAGAAGAGCGGATGAATAGATGGCCGGATGGATAGATGAATGGATAGATGGATGGATGGATGGATGGATGGATGGATGAATGGCTGATGGACGGTTGTATACATAGATGGACAGATGGATGGTTGTATACATAGATGGATGGATGGATATATTGTTGGATGGACGGGTGGATTGATGAATTGACTCACTGAGGAATACTCTAAGAGCTTCTTACACTCATCATTCTTGTTCTTCCCGGTGGAGACCTCTGGATGGATGCAGTAGTGTTCTCTGCTGGCCAGTATGCACATCCTACAATGCAGCTCGGAGCAGTCACTCCATCAACAGTGAGCAAGCAGCCACAACACACTCACGGCACATCCTTGTAAACCGTTCTCTTCATCTCGTGCACAATCTGACGTATCTGCTTGTGTGTACGAGTGGCGAAGAATATCTTCGGCAGCTTGGCATTTGAGCTGGAGTGGGAGAGAGAGAGAATACCAGAGAAAGGGTAGGACAGAGGAGAGGTTGATAGATGAAGGAGTGGTTTTACCTCTTCTCTTTCGATTTCTGTACTGCCTCCTGTTCATGCAACAGTTCCAATTTCTTCTTTTCAGCATGACAGTCACATTTCATACACGGTGTGTCAGCCTTCCCAACATCACCAGAAGCTGTTCCCGGCATGGTAAGACTATGCTGGTTGCTTGAATCAGCTAGGAATGGTAGGCGGAGAGACAAAGTGGCACCGTCAAGAGTCTTGTGTACTGCAGTCATTGTAGCACTGCAGTCAT
This sequence comes from Chondrilla cf. caribensis, assembly GCA_964020155.1. Taxonomy (NCBI): domain Eukaryota; kingdom Metazoa; phylum Porifera; class Demospongiae; order Chondrillida; family Chondrillidae; genus Chondrilla; species Chondrilla cf. caribensis. Next base: position 6,103,177 of record OZ026548.1, read on the forward strand.
TGTAGCACTGCAGTCATTGTAGCACTGCAGTCATTGTAGCACTGCAGTCATTGTAGCACTGCAGTCATTGTAGCACTGCAGTCATTGTATCACTGCAGTCATTGTAGCACTGCAGTCATTGTAGCACTGCAGTCATTGTAGCACTGCAGTCATTGTAGCATCCTTGTACACACAGTATGTGGTGGGGTGTGCTTCATGCATGCACTTACACAGTTCCGACTTGATCTCCATACGCCAGGTGGGAAATCCCTGACTATTAGGCTGGAGGGTGTGGTCCACAGATTGGGTTGAACAGAGGTCAATGTCATCATAAACAACACCTTTGGGTTTCTTCTTCTTCCCCCGAGTGCCCTACGATGAACACAGTGCACACAACAGTAGTGTTGGTATAATAATGTATAGGCTTAAATCCAACTGCCTATTACAATGTGCAGATGGGTACAGTCACACTTGGTTTATCCAGAAAACTTGGTCACCCAACACTTTACTTCGCAGAGTTGTGAACGATTCAGCATATTATATATACGTGTACTTTACATCAGCCTTACCACTCCTGGATGCCTGAATTTCTTCTTAGGTGGAGCAAAATCATCCTTCTCAACACTGGGCTTCCGTCCTTTACCTTTTTCACTTTCACTTGGTTCTTCCTTGACGACAGTCTCAGTATCCATGGTAACAACCTCGGACTCTTTTGGAGTGGTTTCTTTTTCCATGGTGATGGCTTGAGGCTTAAGTTTAGTTGTAATGGTACCATCAACTCCATTAGCCACTGAAGGGTTTCCATCCACTGTTGTAGTTGCTTCTTTCTGCGAGTGAAAAGAAAAAAAATGAAAACCTACAGAGTGTACAGTAAATATTATATGTACATTTATGCATTTGCTGTCAGGTTCTTGGCCAGACCAATGCTCCTGAATGGCTGGATTGGGAATGCGTTCCTGGATAATTGGTGGATTTGGAATGTGTCCCTGAAGGGTTGGTGGATTGGGACTTTGTTCCAGAGTAATCGGATTGGGAATCTGATTGTCAGTCACCAATGCATCACCTTCTTTCTTCTTATGACAAACACAAGCACATTCCATAGACACTGATTTCTCTGCAAAAACCCACACATTGAATACGACATGGTGCACACGCAGTCTCAAATACAGCTGTACCTGTTTCGCCGTCCTTGGCTGCACCCAGTGGATGGCCATTCAGATCAACACCCAATGCTGCATTCAGCTTAGCTACAACGTTGAAGCAAAGGGAACAGCTGCAGACTAGTGCACTTCACAGTGACAAGAGGAGTGAGAAAATTACCTTTTTCACGTTGTAGCCACGCTAAGGAGGAGCAGAGCAAGGCTAGGGTTTTTCCTGTTCCTGTCGGACTCTCCAGTAATGCATTGTCCTTTTTCTCCAGAGCACTGATTATCTAGAGTTACAATAGTCTGTGGTCAACACACCTCAAAATCATATGTTCGAACAAGAAACGAACTTTGAACATCATTTGCATCTGGGATTGATAAGGCTTGCAGGGAAACTCCACTAAAACTCCTTTAATCATGACTTTTGTACTGTGAGTAGAAACTGTGGTAGAACTGCATTCTCCGGAGCTCATTTCCAAAGCTGAACGTGGAAAGGAATCGAAAATAGGAAATTTCAATCAACTAAATGTAATCAGCTGAAATTCAGACGAAGTCCTGTTGTTTCCCGCGACAGCCATATTATTTAGCGCCAATTAGTCACGTGATTTGAATATGACTGCCTGTTTTAGGGCGGGAAACTAGAAAGGAGAGAAATGGCAGGTGTACTGGATGAATTTGACGATGCAACTCCGATGACGAAACGTTACTGCAGCCGTATCACTAAGGAAGAATACGATCAACAGACGTGTGAGAACACAGAGAGTGCATTGGAACAATTATTGCAATTCCTAGATCAAAACCCCGATGTTTATGCCAGCATTTTGAAGAAAAAAAGGAAGGAAGAGGCGGAGCCAGAGGGGTTATTTTCGTATTTTAAGCATCAATTCTTGTCATTTTGGTCTAATAAAGATTCTAACCGTGCTCAATTAAGTGACGAAGAATGTCAGAAGGAGCTTGGTAAATTAAAACAGAATATGATAAAGGCTTACGAATATTCACAAGGTATGCCTAGTATACCTCAATGAAGAAATGCTATGTGTTCGAAAATACTTCACATTTTTAGAGGCTAAAGGGATGAGCATGACACCAAATGGGCGGCGTTTCTCGCAGCGTTTGTTACAAAAGAAACTTCAGAGTTCCAATGTAATGCCTCCTCCTCCACCACCACCACCTCCGCTCCCTCCAGTGTCTTGCTCATCATCAGAAAGGCAGACAGAGGACAGAAAACCACGTGATTTCACCCTCCAGGTATCAATTTTGGCGTGCTAACCATTGATATTAGTTATATATTCATATAATATATTTTTCAATGTTGTGTGAATATTTTAACCTGATAACAGCATGGTCTGCTGAGTGTGTTGTGTTGTGAAGAGGCTTCTTGTACAACTGCTTGTAAGACTGTGTGTCCCTTGCTACAGAGAAAAGCACTGCATGACAGCAATAGTCAGTTCACAACCACTGGAGTGCAGAGAAGCTTCAAGGTTTCAGGTGAAGTCCAGGCTGGGACTACTGATATTGTCAGGGAGCTGCAAGGTTCAGGGGGAAGAAAGAGGCTGAGAAAAACTGCATCACTGAGGTTTGCATATCCAGTTAACTCTATATTCTTTTGGATGGGCTCATGCTCCTATGCGCATAATCATGTCACATTCATCACATTACCGATGTATATCTGTTCGTTCACATACTATTGTGAGATGGTCCTTATGAAGTGCCCTTCCCCAGCTCAAATAAGATTTCCTCGCTAAGCTGTGTTGTGTCCCTGTAGGTCTCCAGGTGGTACGCCTATCGGAGGATGGCCGAGAAGCAAAGCTCGCGATGCAAGTGAAATTGCTCCTCTGTTCAACCAGCTCCTCCTGCAGAAGTTCACCAATGTCAGAAGTCCAAGCCCTACCACAAGGTTCGTTGCAAGCCCGGGCGCCTTTGACAGTCCCGTCATGGACAAGGAGAACTGACTACTGTAACCTTTTTATTGCTGTCCATTGTCCCGCTCTTATAATATATGTATTTTCTCCTTTTGTACATGTATGTACTGCTGTGCATGGATGTGATTGGTGTACACCTAGTGTTGACCACAGCATACAAATTCGTGTAGCATAGTTATGATTTAAAGCAATATTGTGGGTCAACAGAGCTTGCTTGCATTTCGTAGTGCTAAAAGGCAGCATGATTGTAATACTAAGTATGTGGAAAATGTTCAATAGCAGCAATATCGATTGTATTACAGTATTAATAACGGACAAACTTGTATTACATTGTGCACTATATTTCATGATATGGGATTGTTGCATATTGCACACATCCATGCATGCCAACTAAAGGGTGCATTCATATATAGTACATTGTGCTCTTACTTGTGGCATATTATGCATGCATTTAGGTATGTTTGATTAGGTGGCTATACTCTGGATGAACTCAATGGTGGCAACTATTTCTGTGTTGTCCAAAATTAACCAACACGGTGGCAACTCAAGGAGACAATTAAATTGCTGTTCAATGCAAACTGAGCATTATTTGCTGTGATAGTGTACATAATTTGATGAGCAAATCCTGATGATAAGAACTATTTTCATGGATCACTTGTACTGTAGTATGTCGCACTGTTATACTATTATATTGTACAATACGTTATTCAGTTCATAAAATTCAATCCAAGCACACCACTGATGTATTACAATATATAACATTCATAATTGATAGTCCTACGAAATGCTGATATTAACTTCTATTGAGGCTAGTGCGATCTACCACTGCCTACAGAGGCAGAATAAAATGGGAAGAAACACAGCTATAACAACTGAGAGAGGCCAGAACCAACTCTCATCTGCTTCGTATGGATTTTGTGCTCTTGGGCCAGAGGTTTTCTGGAACTTTCTTTGTGACTCTTCTTGGTCTTCTATGACATCTTCAGAATCATATTTTGGTAAAGGAGGGAGCTTGGGAATACCTTTGATAATGCAGAGGTGGGAATTAGTGCACATGTGTGTGTGTGTGTGTGTTTCTGTGTCTCACTATCTTCTTTTCCCCTGAATACAGCAATGGCATTAATCTTTGGGTTGTCAGCACTGCCCTGGACATGGAAGGAGTTCACCAAGTAACAAGCACCAACCGCAGTACAGCATCATATAAAACATTGCCCACTTTGTGCTAAAATTTGAACAATGAAGTTAAGTGGTATTCACAAAATGCACACATTGTACACTGTGGAATGTTGGTACTATACGTATGCCATGTGTACAACTATCGTAACCAACCTTTAAAAACTCAACAACTAGTTCTCCAGCGAACTGGGTAGCTCCGTGAGTAGTTTCTAGACTCCTTCCTTTGATTGTAAAAGGGACGTATTCGTCATGGGCGATCGCGTAACCTGCCGAACTCAGTATGTCTAAATCTTCAACAACTGTCAACTCTTCATTTAATCTAACATTGAATACCTGAAAGTGTTGAAAAACATGAATGTACATCAATCAATTCAATCAATTGATCATTGTTATTAACATGCCACATGTATAGCACTAGGACAGACTGTCCTATGAAGCACATCATACATCAAAAAGAAAATCAGATCAACAAGTCATCTCTATGTTATTCTATATCAATGTTTTATATGAGGTTATACTGTGGTTGGAGTTTGTATAACACACACTGTAAAATACATGCATTTCATATACTACATGTATCATGTTCACCACATGTATACTGTACACTAGAACACTACATGAATAATGTACAACACACATATACTGTATACTACACAAATCGTGTAAGCCACACATATACTGTATACTACATGCCGCATGCACACTACATACATCATGTAAACCCCACATATTGTGAACATTGTGTATGATATTCAACTGACGGACGGTAGTGAGTGCTTAAGAGCTACAGAGATAAAATCTTCTGCTAGAATAATCTCGAAACATTCTGGTTTGAAGACCGAGTGATCACTCATAGTGTACCCACCTTCTCTCCGGGATTTTTAAAGTACACTTCAGAGAACTTCAACACCAGGACGTAGTCCCCGTCCTCCTTGATCGGTATACTGTACGAGAAATCTTCATGATGGTATCGTTCTGTCTGGTATAGTACCTTGTCATCCTCCGGTACCCTTCCAATAATAAGACTTTTTCCATGACCTGAAGCTGTTCCAACGTTTAGTGTGTCTTTTGCAAATACGACCCCAGAATTGTCTGTGTGTCTATCACCACCGCAATTAACAGCATAAATGACCTCGAAACCAACTACAAATTCCAGGGAGAGGCACAGAAATAAACACAGCCAAAGGATGATTGCTCTTTCTCTACAACGCGTCGCCATCTTCTGATTGTAGGAATAGGGGAAGCCCCAATATAGTTAAACTTCCTGTGATGAGATCAAAATATCGGAAGTTAGACACGTGGTGAATGTTCTAGATAAAGATGTCTGCTGTAAAGTCTTTGAATCCTAAAGCCGAGGTGGCTCGGGCTGCCCAAGCCCTTCAAATCAACATCACCGCAGCAAGAGGTCTCCAAGAAGTTATGAGGAGCAATCTTGGACCCAAAGGAACGATGAAAATGTAACAAAATTCCTGTAGCAGCAGCAAAGTTATACACTGCC